>JBBHKE010003381.1:0-24145 GCA_037447655.1 Zygnema cylindricum | reverse complement strand
TTATATATATATTTATATATAAAATAAAAATTTATAGTTTTAATAGATTTTTTTTTTTATCTTTTGGACAAGAATAATCAGCCACAAGGTAGCCACTAGGCTCTTGGGTCTTCAACGTATTCTTTACAAGAGTTATCTCATAGGAAAGCAACGAAGCAAAATAAATAATTCCAACCAAAAACAAGGAAAACTCCAAATTCGGTCAAAATTCACCCTTCCATTCCCAACCGAATATACAAACAACACAAATAAAAACACCCAAACCGTTCAGTTGTCCGTGGGAAGGGCAGCCGGATCCGGATGCTTCTCCACACGAACTCCAATCCACCACTTCCCAAAAATGACACAAGTTGGAGGGAAACCTTCCGGACTTGGCTTTGAGCCGCGTGGATTAAAAGCGTGGGCAGAATTACAAGGGAGAATATACGTAAACTATCTAGCCTCTACACCTAGCTAGCAAAAGGAAAGAAGAAACTTGAGCAATCGGTGAGAGAGAGAGCAAGAGAAAAGCTCCGCCGCCAAGAGAAAATTCTTGTCCAAAAGCTAAATTCTCTAAGTCTGAGAATGCCTAAGTAGGGGCTAAGCTACGCCTAGAGCAAAACTAGCCAAAGTCTAGCCTAGTTTACATGAATGGAACAACTTAAGATGTTGGCCAATAGGCGGCCAACATCGTCTGCCGTACGCCTAACAAAATCCACAATACAAGGGTAAAAACCCTCATTATCTACATGCATGCGTGAACCTACGTGGGTTCATAACTTTAAAGAATAAAAGTACATCGAAGCGCCACCAACGCTCCTGGAAATCACGCTTCGTCGCGAAACGATACTTGGCGTCTATACTCCAAAATCACGTGCGTACGCACGAAACGAAACATACCGCACGAAATACTTCTGGAAATCGCGATGCGTCGCCAAAACGATACTTCGCGTCCATATTTCCAAAATCAAATGCATGCGCACGAAATGAAACATATCGCATGGAATTAGTACTATTCAATGAAACGTGCACGCGAATCACGTACACATCATAAATAAATGAATCGACGTGAAATCGCACGTGCGAACGAAAATTATGCACGCGTGCCAAAATTGTGCGTGCATGCATAAAACCGTGCGAGCGTGCCTTAAACTGCGCGTGCATACAAAATACTGCGCGTGCGTGAAAAATATTGCGCGTGCGTGAGAAATATCGCTTGTGCGTGCATGATAACGTGCGCCGAGCAGCCGACACGACGCGGCATGACATATTTTCTCCTTAGGCATTCTCTAGCAATATGGTCCGGGGAACCACACTAGAAGCATAATCTATTTTGCCTCTTCCTTTCAAGCTCCTCGGAGGACAGGTCATTAGTCTTCTTCTTAGTTATCTTCTTATTTCTTTTAATTGCGTTGACCGAGTCCGCGTCCTCCTTGATTGCTCCCAGCTCCATACGGGTCTGACCATCGTCCCTTCGGCCTCCTCCACTAATACTCGATCCAAAATGATAAGACCTACGAGAGTGAAGTCTACGGAGTCAATCCGTTCCGCGAACTGAACAATTGTTGAGAGACTAGGAGTCTTTATTTCCCGTGCGAGCCACTGTTCCACATCCCTCGGAATAGACGCCTTGAGTCCCTTAACATATCGATCAACCGCCTCATCCTTCGTCATCGTTGGGATTTGAACTTTGCATTCCAAGAATCGTTGCGTGTACTCCAAAATGGAAGTGCGTTATTTCAACACCAAAATCTTGTCCCTTGCAACCATAACGATGTTCATCGGTTGCCAGCAGTCATGAAAAGAGCGAACAAATAGAGTCCAATCAGCGGATACCGCGCCATCTTCCACCATTGCTCTCCACCACGCTTCTACTGCCCCTTTCATTAAACCTCCCGCATAGTGAATTTTATCGCGATCAGACAAGCTAGGAAAATTCTGTGAATAATCCGCCATCAAAAACAACTAGGCATCGAGATTCTTATGCTTGGCATGGTCGAACTCATCGGGCAATCTGAACTTTGGTCTCCTCAAATGTCTCTCCATACTTCAATGGGCTCGCTCACCAAGACGAGTTTCCAAAGTTACGACGGTGTCACTCAAGTGAGCGTTCTGCAATTTGACGTTCTCCAATTCTTAAAGGACATGCTCCAACATATCAACTATGGAGACACCGTGACCTTCCATACTGTCGAGTCACTAGGAAAGGCTCCGATACCAATGTAAAAAGAGTAACCTAGACATCAAGTCCAAGACGCACTGCGGAATGTTTCCTGAGATTCACTCGTAGCAACAGCAAGGTCACACGGTGTACACAAAGAAAAGCAATAGCTTTATTAATCACGAAGAGATTACAAGATTAAATGCTCGCTGTCAGAAGTTTGCTTGCGGAAAAGTGTCTCCTCACTAGATCTACTCACTATTTAGACTAGCTACTTGCTAGTCAATCCGGTACTACAGCTGGTCAACTATGTACACCTGGATATTTTTCATTAATTGCATCTTATCCACCCTAGGTTTTAGAACTTCACAGAACAATCTATATTTTGCTACGTTGCTATACTGCTAAGTTCCGTTGCTACGCTACGCTAGTGTAACATCGCAGCTGCGCTACTGTGACATCGCAACTACAACAACTTCTCAATTCTGCTTCCATTCTGTAACCCTGTAACAGGGAAAATCTATGCATATGTGGAAAGACAAAAGGTGATTTACAAATTTGAGGAAAATCCCCACTGTTGAGATAGAATATGGGGATGGTAGAGTTCTGACTACAAACCTTGTAGGATCAATTGATCTAAAGGTCATAGTTGAAGGGAAAGTCTCCATTGTCACTCTTTCAGATGTATGATATATACCACAACTTAGCAAAAATCTAATCTCTACAGCTGTCTTAGATGAGAAAGATTTTGTCACAAGAACTGTGAAAGGAAGGTTCACTATTAGTTTTGATGGTGAGGTCTATTTCATACCTGAAAAGGGTAGCCAGGGAATGTTCAGAATTGTACTTTACAATGAAAAGAAAGGTGCCCTCTACTCTTGTGTGAGTGATGTTATGTTGTGGCATAAGAGACTTGGACATGTGCATCTAGATAGATTAAGACAAATGAAGACCAAGGGAATAGTGGATGGGATAAAGTTTGAGGAATCTGAAATGGTAGATGATTGTAGTGGTTGTGCACAAGGGAAGACCCATAGACTTCCTTTCCCAAAGGTTGCCACTTATAGGAGAGAGAAGGTCTTGGGGCTTGTATACACAGATGTGTGGGGACCGGCGAGATATCTCACACACGGAGGGAAAAGGTATATGCTGACCATCATCGATGACTTGTCTAGATATACTAAGGTATACTTCATTCATCATAAGTTAGAAGTGTTGCAGTACTTAAACGAATATAAAGTTTGGAGTGAGAAAATTTATGAGACCTCCATAAAAGAAGTAAGAAGTGATAATGGGGGGGGTACACCTCAAATGAGTTTAAAGAGTTTTTAATGAACGAACGAATTCATCATCAGAAAAACTGTTCCCGATAATCTGGAGCAAAATGAAGTAGCTGAAAGACTAAACAAAACACTTTGTGATATGTGAAGGAGTATGCTAACTGATAAGAGGATAGGCTTGCGATTTTTGGCGGAAGCTATGAGTTATGCAAACTTCATCAAAAATAAGATTCTAACTCCAGCTAATAAAAATGAAACTTTATATGAGAGGTGGAACAGCAGAAAAACCAGATTTGTCTAGTTTTAGAATGTTTGGAAGTCAAGTGTTTAGCTTCGATAGTGACAAAACAAAGTGGAAGTTAGAAGGAAGAGGAAAGCCTGAATACTTGGTCACATATGATGAAGATAGCAAAGGATACCGAGTGTATGATCTAAAGAAAAAGGATATAATCTTAGCCAATGACATTGTAGTTATGGATGAAGTAAAATCCATAGCTCCGTTAAAATACACAAAAGAAGTTAAAATAGTGATAGTCCCGAATCTGGATTTTAATATTGACCTTGAACTAATTCAGGAAGCACACAAGGAAGAATTTGAATTTGCTAGAAATTCAGATGATAACAAAGTGGAGGAGACGATTGAGGCTCCACTTCAAACTGAAACTGAAGAAGAACCACAGTCGGTTGATAGAAGAGATGACGTTGTACCCAAACAGATTTTGATTGTTGAGTATTTTCTAGGTCTATATTATGATATGAAAAAGGTATAGGGCAGTCTGCCTCTAACTCCCTTCTCCAAGCCCCCACACTTATTGTAGTCACTGAAGGCTGGGTAGGGAGATAGAGCCATGGTTGCTTAAAGGTTTATAGAGAGACAAGTAGCAAAAAATAGATAGGTTTACTAAAATTACTGACGGACCCAGGAATTGATCCTGGTACCTTTGGTCCATCACAGTAGCCTTTAGCTTTGTCCGTTAGGTTTAAGACCAGTGGTAGAATATATGAGGTTTGATAAATATATATATAGTTACACGTAGACTAATTCGTTTAACGAGGAATAATAACGTAGTGCATGGATACAGTTTTAGATAGTACGGAGTACGGTTTCAATGTATTTTATGAAACGGATATCGCGCATTTGTTTCGGCCGCGAAACAAATACCGTGCGTCTTATTTCAATAGCTAGATTCATAGCCAATTTTGATCTAACCGCCACGATAGGCGCCGCGATCACGAATGAGGTATTTTTGGCGTTTTACGGTCATCGCCACCACAGGTGACACGTGGCGTGATGACATTGGAATTCGGTTTCTTCGGAGATTACAGGAACAAATCCCGATTTGACACGTGTTGACATTTTGGCCGTGTTGTACGATGGTCGTACAGAAAGTTCATCGACACCTATACTTTTTTGTATGACACAGTAATTTGATTGGTTCCGTACGTCAATAGATAGAGTTTTAGAGAGGGAATACGACTTAGAAAATTTAGTAGGTAGTAGCCTCTCTCCGAGAGAGCTCCTGTACAAAAGGTCATCTTTGACCATTAATAACTATTAATTTACTCGACCATTTTCAGTGATTCTTTTTGCTGAGGACTCAAGGGAGTCCATGCTACAGAGGGGTGTAGTTGGTCAGAGTTTTTGCCTACCAGGGTGGCTACATTTCTAAAGGAAATTCAAAGTGGGTGAATGTGTCCAAATCTCATATTCTAACTTTGCATTCTGTGGTGGAACTAAGCACACAAAAAAGTCTTATTTCACAGGGGTGAAGCTATAATGGGTTTCTGATTGTCAAGGAATCAGTAATTTGGGTTTATATCAACTTGGAGTCGGCACTATCTAGATTAGCTTCTTTTAGATCTGCGATTTCTGTGGGCAATGGAGCACACATAGTTTCAGGTTATGGGCCCACCATCTACAGTGCCTATGTTTGATGGAACAGACTTCTCTTATTGAGGATTTATGATGGAGGGATTACTTTTCGAGAAGCACTTATGGGGAATTCTTTCGGGACAAGTTAGATGTCCGCCACCTGACTTAGGAGGAGCTTACTATGGTGAATCATCTGAGGGTGCCCAGAATATCAACCGAAGTTCAGATGCAATGGAAGGTGAAGGGAAAAACCTTTCCGTGGATGGGGAAAAAGGGGAGAAGGAAAAAGGGACACTTATGGTGAGGGGAGCTTAGCTCTTAGCTATGGTACCACTTGAAGGGATTAACAATGAAAAAAATGACAGAAAAATATGGGAATACAAAAACACTATAGCAAAGCATCTCATACTTAGAAACGTGTCTAAGTCCATATCTATCACTCTTATAAACTTAATGAAGTCTTCAAAGATATGGGAAGCACTAAGTCGGATTTAAGAGAGTGTGACTATTCAGAGCCAGCAATTAGTAAAACAAGAAATAGATGCCTATGTTTATAAAGGCGGTAGCATGATAGAGTTTTGCAATTATATTGCTGCGCTATATGTTGAGCTTGCTAGTACGCGATATGTGGAATGTGAGGAGAGGAAGATTAATACACTACTCATGAAACTCCCAGATGAGTACGAAAACATCATTTGTCGTATGCAGGCAATGGATGGCTCCTCATTGACTTGGAGCTTTACCATGGGGATAATTCTTGAGAGGGAAAGCACTTTTGGAGCTTCGTAGGGGAAGTGACAGAGTGAATGCATTTAGAGCTGGTGGTGATGGGCGGAAGCATGATGAGAGGAACGGCGGTGACGAGCGGAAGCGTGATGAGAGGAAGAAAGACGAAGGTAAACCTTATCGGAACATTGGTAGAAAGAGAGGGAGAGGAAAAGAAATGAGAGCTTTGAAAAATGGGGTTTGCTTCTTTTGTAGGGAACCGGGTCATTATATAGAGGAATGCCCTTGTTTGGAAGAACTTAGAAGTTGGAATGTGGATGAGAAGGAAGAAGGGGAAGTGGAGAAAAAGGATGAAGATATGTTGGAGCTTCTTCGCATCACTAGTATGGGGAAGAGAGAAAAGCACAAAGGAAATTCACGTAAGCAACAATGTGCTTTTGGAGGTATAAGGAAGTAAAGGGAAGAGAGGTGCATGAAGGAGTCAAACATGACAAGGATGTCAAGGAGTGTAGAAAATATGACTTAGAAATGAGAAAGTCAGATCTAAGATCTATAATTGAAAAAGGGATAAATAAAAATAATGAGGATAATTTTATAGAAATTTTGGAAACCGAAAACTGGTGGGAAAGGGAGACTTCAACAGATTCAGAGGAAAAGGGAGAAGTGAAACTAGAAAGGGCTTAAAACGATAGGGGAGAATGAAAAAAAAAAATGAAAGGTTTAGGGGAGGAGAAATATTTATTGGGAATAAATTTAAAAGGAGAGAGTGAGGAAAGTTTAATTTTTGGGGGTAATAGGTATGACATCTCTGAAGGGAGTGATGGTATTTATGAAGGTGTGCTTGTAAAAGGGTTAGCACCTCGGTGTGTGTTGCAGATTGGAGATAGGGTAAGCAGTTTGAATTGCAAGAGGGAAATTGGGTTTAGTGTGGATGGAAATGAGATGAGGTGGATAAAATCTTTGCTCGAATTTATGAAAAGTCGGATGCTAAATAAAATGTGTGATTCAATTATTATTGCGGTTCATCTAAAGCATTGTTTCAAATGCGAGAGTATTTTCTTAAAGTTTTTTGAAAAGAAAAAGAAAATAAATAAAACGAAAAAGAGGGAGAGACTGTGTTTGTTTATTTGTGTAAGGGAGTCGAAATGAAAACAGACTAGAAAATAAGGGGAGTGTTTATATTTGAGTATTATTTAGGTTTGTATTATGATAGGAAAAAGGTAGAGGGCAGTCTGCCTCTAACTCCCTTCTCCAAGCCCCCACACTTGTTGTAGTCACTGAAGGCTGGGTAGGGAGATAGAGCCATGGTTGCTTAAAGCTTTATAGAGAGACAAGTAGCAAAAAATAGATAGGTTTACTAAAATTACTGACGGACCCAGGAATTGATCCTGGTACCTTTGGTCCATCACAGTAGCATTTAGCTTTGTCCGTTAGGTCTAAGACCAGTGCTAGGATATATGAGGTTTGATAAATATATATATAGTTACACGTAGACTAATTCGTTTAACGAGGAATAATTACGTGGTGCATGGATACAGTTTTAGATAGTACGGAGTACGGTTTCAATGTATTTTATGAAAAGGATATCGCGCATTTGTTTGGACCGCGAAACAAATACCGCGCGTCTAATTTCAACGGCTAGATTGATAGTCGGTTTTGATCGGACGACCACGATAAGCGCCGCGATCACGGAAGAGATATTTTTGGCGTTTTACAGTCATCGCCACGACACTGACACATGGCTTGATGACATTGGATTTCAACAACTCCGGAGTTGCACGAACAAATCTCGATTTGACACGTGTTGACATTTTGGCCATATTGTACAATGGCCGTTCACAAAGTACATCGGCACCTCTACTTTTTTTTACGACACAGTAATCTGATTGGTGCCGTACGTCAATAGATAGAGTTTTAGAGAGGGAATACGACTTAGAAAATTTAGTAGGTAGCAGCCTCTCTCCGAGAGAGCTCCTATACAAAAGGTCATCTTTGACCATTCATAACTATGAATTTACTTGACCATTTTCAGTGATTCTTTTTGCTACAGACTCACGGGAGTCCATGCTACACAATGGTGTAGTTGGTCGGAGTTTTTGTCTGACACAGTGGCTTCATTTCTAAGGGAAAGTCAAATTGGGTGAATGTGTCTAAAACTCATATTCTAACTTTACATTCTGTTGTGGAACTAAGCACACAGAAAGTCTTATTTCACAAGGGTGAAGCTATAATGGGTTTTTGATTGTCAAGGGGTCAGTCGTTTAGGTTTATATCAACTTGGAGTCGGCACTATCTAGATTTGCTTCTTTTGGATCCGCGATTTCTGTGGGTAAGGGAGCACACAGAGTTTCAATAGAATCTGAGGATGCCCTCAATATCGGCGACATAATTTGAGGGAGGACGGAAAAGCAACAAACGGATTGAAGAGAGAATGGCCAACAGTAAGTTAACCAAGTTGTCCCATCCTGAAGAACCTAAAACATATTTAGAAGCCCTAAATATCTTGGAAGCGGATAGATAGAAAACAACTATAAATGAGGAAATGAGTTCCATAATGGAGGCAAACACATAGGAGTTAGTAGATTGTCCTCCGGATAGAAAACTTATCGGTTATAAATGGGTTTTGAAACTAAAATTAAATCCAGATAATTTTATAAAAATGTATAAGGCTAGGTTCTAGCAAAGGGATACACTCAAAAGAAATGAATTGATTATGAGGAGACCTTTGTACCGATAGTCCGGTTTCCCTCAGTTAGAATCGTTTTAATCTAGCTGCAGCGAAAAGTATGGAAATACATCAAATGGACATAAAAACTACTTTTCTAAATAGGGAACTAGAAAAATAAATTTTCAAGAAACAACCGGAGGGATTTGTAGAGGAGGGAGAAGAAAGCAAGGTGTGCAGGTTGATTAAATCACTATACGGGCTGAAACATGCGCCCTGACAATGGAACATAAAATTGGATGAGTTCGTTATCGGTCTGGGTAACATACAGATCAGCTCAGATCACTCAATTTATCTCTTTGAAGATGAAAATGGTGTAATTTTCATTGCATTGAATGTGGATGATTTGCTTGTTTTGAGTGAATCTATTGAAAAAATAAATCAACTAAAAAGAAGTTTGAGTAGTCGATTTGATATGAAAGACTTAGGAGAAGTTAAGTATAATTTGGGAATACAAATGGAAAGGGATAGAGAAAGGAAAATAATCAAACTAACTCAAAAAGAAGCAATTGGTAATATGCTTTAGAAATTTCAAATAGACTAAGCCAATGGTTGCTCTACTCCTATGGAACTTAAAAGGGTCAGTGAGGGTAATTCTCAAGGGGAGTAATAGCCCTAGATGATCAGATTACTCTAGAATAACATATATTTATGCAAAATATTCCCTATCGACAAATTGTATGAAGTTTGATCTACTTTATGAACGTACACGTCTGGACATAACGGCAGCTGTAAGAGTTCTTAATAGAAGTCTGAATAATCCGAGAAAGAAAGACTGGGAGAAACCAAGAGGGTAATGAGATATCTTGTGGGAACAACGGAATTATGGTTGAATATGGGAGGGGAGAATACGAACATCACCACTTAGAGAGATGCTAGTTATGGAGATGTGCCACTCAGAAGGTCAACCTCTGGATATGTTTTGCAAATTGGGTCGGGTGCCTGCTGCTAGAGCAACAAACAACAAAACGTTTTTGCTCAATCTAGAATAGAAGCTGAGTATATGGCATCATGCGCGGTTGTGAAAGAATTAATATGGGTGAAATCTTTGCTTGAAGAATCGGGATTTATAAAGAATAGAGTGGAAAACATTTTCTTTGATAACCAGGCAGCAATTCCAATTGTTGCGAATCCCAAGCATCATTTGAAGGCCAAACATATGGATATAACGCTTAGCTTTGTGAGAGAAAAAGTTCAAAACAAAATCATCAAACTTGTGTACAAAGCGGATGGAGAAATGCAAGCAGAAATGATGACCAAAGCATTTCTTTCACCAAAATTAGTTTATTGCAAAAAATGGTTGTGGGTTGAGAGAAAAAGAGAGCTAAAAATTAAGGGGAGTGTTGAAAAGGGTACTTTATATCTTGACTCTATTTTAGTTTAGTCTCTAAACGAGAGAGAGAGAGAGAGAGAGAGAGAGAGAGAGAGAGAGAGAGAGAGAGAGAGAGAGAGAGAGAGAGAGAAAGAGAGAGAGAGAGAGAGAGAGAGAGAGAGAGAGAGAGAGAGAGAGAGAATACGTGGAAGACCCGAGAGCCTAGTGTTGAAATCAGTGATTTAGGGAAGGTATTTTCTAGGTCTTAATAAGGTAAAATAACTAAAAGAAAAAGTACAGACAGCCTGCCTCCACCTTCTCTCTTTAGCCACCATACTTGTTGTAGTCACTGAAAGAAAGAGAGGGCGGTGGAGACATGGCTGCCTAAGCTCCATAGGCAGGACTAAAGAGTGACCTAAGTCACTCTCAACAAAAAGGTTGAGTCCAGCAAGACTCGAACCTCCAACCAATAGAGCATGGCGTAGCTGTCAGCTCTTACCGGTCTGTCCTAGTAGTCCGTTAGGATACATAGTGTTTGATAACTATTTAGTCATTAGCAAGTTCATTAATTCGTTCAACGAAATAATAATAATAATAACATAGAAACTAGTTGAGGTTTAGTGCGTACAAAACAAATGTACCGGACATTTGTTATTTTTGACGGCAAATATTAAAAGTTGGTATGGATCCGACGGTCCGCATCATTGCCGGGATCCCGGAATAGACGCTTTGGCGGTTTTTGAACGTGACATGACATGTCAACACGTGGCAAGATATTATTGGGAACCAGGAATTCCGGGGAGCGCGAGGACAAATTTTGGAGGAGACAGATGTCCACTCCATGGCCTTGTCGTAAACAGGCCGTACAGAAAGTACATCAGCCATAGTACCTTTCTGTACTGTACAGTCTTCTGATTAGTTTGTACATCAGTAAATAGGGGTTGTGAGAGGGTTTTAGGACTTAGACGATTGAGGAGGTAGCCGACTCTCTCCCAACAAGCTTGTATAAATATTGGTATCTTTGCCACTTGATAAACAATTGCCTGTTTGGGCATTTTTAGTGATTTTTTTTTCTCTGGACCCAGGGGAGTCCAGACTCTACAAGGGTGCACTCAGAATGTCTATTTGCCTTTTTGGGTAGGAGTGATCCAAATTGAAAGAGGGCTAGCCAAAAGCTATCTAGAGGCTTTCTGAATTCAGTGATGCAATTGGGGACACAGAATAGCAGGTTATGGGCCCACCCTCTAAGGTGCCCATCTTCAACGGATATGGGATCATTTACTGGGAAGCCATGATGACAGGGGCATTGTGTGAAAAACGATACTGGGGTATTGTCAGTGGACGATCGAAAAGTCCATCTCAGAAAAACCCACCAGGGTTTGATGGAGTGAGGTTTTCTGCGGTAGCATTTGCTCCAACGGAGGAGAGAGACGATGGGGATAGCAGTGTGTCCCAAAAAGAGAAAGGAAAAAAGACACCTCTTACTCCTATTGCCACGGCACCAAGAGCGGTGGTCGTGAAGACCGAGGAAAACGATATTCAAATGTGGGAGTACACCAACATGAATGCCAGGCATTTCATTCTAAGGCACCTTACTCAAGCTTTGGGGACCTCTCATCTTCACATCTTCAAGGCCGAGGAGTTGTGGATGACTTTAGTGGAGATTTATAGAGCCGGTACCATTCAGGAGCTCCACCTGGTGGAGCAAAGGTTGGGGAGTTATACTTACAAAGGAGGGAAGATGTTAGATTAGTTTAATAATCTCTTTTGCCTTTATATGGAGATGGAGAGTGTCGGATGGATAAGCACAATGAAGATGAAAGTAAACACTCTCATCATGAAGTTGCCTGAGCAGTATCAAAACATAGTGTACCGAGTGCAAGAAATGTATGATAGTTCTTGGAAGTGGAACACCGTGGTCCGAATGATACTCGTGCAGGAGAACACCATCGAGATCTGCAGAGGAGGAAAGAGCGTTCAAGCTTTAGCTGCCGGAACAGACCGGTGGAGGAAGGATCCGAAAAGCTGTACAAAAGCTTCAAAAGGGATCAAACAAGAGAACTCGAGCCTCTAAAGGGCCTTTGCCATTTCTGCAAAAAGTCGGGACACTTCATATCTGATTGCATCAAGCTGTTGGAGCTGAGGCTTCAAGAAAACCGTGGAGGGGGTTCTTCCGGAGGGAAGAAGAAGGCACTTGTGGTCACACGAGTGAAAGGTGAGACCAAGGAGGATGAGTCTTTTGAGGAGGAGGATGGGGAGCTTCATCTTGACGAGAATTTGGAGGAGAAGGAGATTCCTCGGAAACAAAAGTGTGCTCTTCAAGCCATTCGGGAAGCTCAAAAGGAATGATGGATCATCAATTCAGGTGCATCCAAGCATATGTGCTGTGACAAGCACCTATTCACTAGGCTAAGAAAGATCCCTACTGTAGAAATAGAGTACGAGGATGGGAGAGTAGTTACCATAGATCTAGTGGGCTCGGTAGATCTGATAGTTTTAGTGGAGGGTAAGACTTCTATACTCACCTTCTCAGATGTGCTTTACATTCCTCAGCTGAATAAAAATCTTATGTCTACCTCTGTATTAGATGAAAACGATTATGATACCTTCACTAGAAAAGGAGTCTTTACAGCTAAGTACAGAGATGAAGTCTACTTCACAGCAAATCACGGTAGCCAAGGAATGTTTAGGCTTAACCTGAGTAATGAAAAGAAGAGTGCTTACAATGGTGGTGTCCCCAGCTTGATGATGTGGCATAAGCGGTTGGGGCATGTGCATTTTGATAGGCTGAGGGAAATGAAAAGACTGGGAGTAGTAGAAGGAATTCAGTTTGGGGACAATAAAATGATGGAAGATTGTAGTGGTTGTGCCCAAGGTAAGGCTCACAGACTCCCTTTACCCAAAACTGCCACGTATACAAGTGATAAAGTATTAGATCCGGTCCACACAAACATCTGGTGACCAGCAAGAGTACCTTTGGTTGGGGGGAAGAGGTATATGCTGACAATTACTAATGATTGGTCCAGATATTTTAGAGTCTACTTCCTGAAAACAAAGTCTGAAGCACCAAAGTACTTCAAAGAATACCAAGCCTGGAGTGTAAAGTTGCACGGAACCCCCATTAAGAGAATAACAAGTGATAATGGGGGAGAGTACACCTTTGACCAGTTTGAAGAATACTTGAGAGATGAGGGAGTTCAACATCAGAAAAACTGTACCAAATAATCCAAAACAAAATGGGGTAGCTGAGAGGTCGAACCGGACTTTGGGCGATAGTGTGTGTAGTATGTTGGCAGATAAGAAAATACGAAGAAGATTTTGGGCAGAAGCCATGAACTGTGCTAACTACATTAAGAATTGAGTCCTCACTACAGCCGTCAAAGGAATGACACCTTATGAGAGATGGGCTGGAAGGAAATCGGATATTTCTCACTTGAAAGTATTCGGTAGTCAAGTTTACAGTCTTCACACAGATAAGAAATACTAGAAACAAGATGCTAAAGGAACCGGGATATTTTGTGGGATACGATGAGGATGTCAAGGGATATAGAGTCTATGACTTAGCCAAACAAGATATCATTCTGGTAAAGCACCTAGTTGTCATGGATGAAAGAAAGTCATTTGATCCCTTTAAATACACCAAGAAAATCAAAATCAGTTTTGAGTCCGAGAGTGAGGATGACTTAGATCTTCCCAGAAAGGACACAACTAAAAACGTGATTGCATATTCAGGGGAGATACAAGATGGGGTGGGTTTACCAAAATCTCCTCATATTTTCACACACTCTGAGGAGAGAGAGGAAGAGGAGCCAGAACCGGTTTTCATGGATAGGGGAGCTGATGAGACAGTGCAGAGGAATCCAAGACTTCCCTCCATTCCAGCTTCGGACTTCGAGGGAGGACGGAGGAGCAACAAAAGACTACAATATAAACATGCTTCTCACAAGGTAACAAAGCTATCTCACCCAGATGAGCCTTAGTCATACTCGAAGGCAATGGACAGTCCCGAGAAAGACCGCTGGGTCAGAGCTATAAATGATGAGATGGGTTCCATCATGGAAGCGAATACTTGGGAGCTAGTGGACTACCCTCCAGACAGAAAACCTATCGGGTGCAAATGGGTATTTAAACTAAAGCTGAAACCAGATAATACCATTGAGAGATATAAGTCTCGGTGGGTAGCAAATGGGTTCACCCAAAAAGAAATGATAGATTATGAGGAGACTTTTGCTCCTATGGTTTGGTTCCCATTTGTTAGGATTCTCCTTAGTCTAGCAGCAACGGAAGACAAGGAAATTCACCAGATGGATATCAAGACCGCCTTCCACAATGGTGAACTAGAGGAAGAAATCTTCATGCAGCAGCCAAAGGGTTTTTTAGAGGAAGGAGAGGAGAGCAAAGTCTACAGGCTCATAAAGTCTTTATATGGACTGAAGCAAGCTCCCAGACAATGGAACAAGAAACTAGATGAGTTTCTCACTGGTCAGGGATACATTCGGATCAGTTCTAACCATTCTATTTATAAATTTGAGGATGAGAATGGTGTGATTTTTATTGCAATTTATATGGATGATTTGCTGGTGCTAAGTAAGTCTATTGAAAAGATCAATAAGCTAAAAAAGGATCTTAGGGGCAGATTTGACATGAAGGATTTAAGGGAGGCTAAAAATATTTTGGGAATTCAAATGGAAAGAGATAGGGGGAAAAGGATAATCAAACTTACTCAGAAAGAAGCTATCGAAAATATGTTTGACAAATTTCACATGGAAAAGGCAAACAGTTGTACCACTCCCATGGACTTGAAGAAAATAAGTGATGGGAGTGTAGAAGGAGGAGTGATGATACCAGATGATCAGATGAGTCCAGAAGAGAGATTGTTTATGAAGTCTATTCCGTACAGACAGGTTGTAGAAAAATTGATTTACTTTATGAATTGTACTAGACCGTACATAGCAGCAGCAGTTGGAGTCCTAAGTAGGAGTCTTAATGATCGTAGGAAGAGAGACTGGGAGGCAGCCAAGAGAGTAATAAGATATCTAGTGGGAACTAGGGATCTATGGTTGCATTCGGGAGGGGAGCACACTGACGTCACTACTTGGAGTGATGCCAGTTATGGGGATGCACCTATAAAAAGATACGCTTCTGGTTATGTGTTCTATGTGGGGGAAGGTGCTTGCTGCTAGAGTAGCAAAGAACAAAATGTGGTTGCTCAATCCACTATGGAGGCTGAGTATATGGCCTCTTGTTCTGCTGTGAAAGAGCTGATGTGGGTCAAGTTTTTATTGCAAGAACTGGGGTATATGAAAAAATGAGTGCATGAAGTGTTTTGTGATAATCAGGCTGCAATTAAAATTGCAGCCAATCCAAAACATCATTTCAAGGCTAAGCATATCGATATAAGATTGAATTTTGTGAGGGAAAAAGTTGAAAACAAAATTGTGAATCTGGTGTACAGGGGTGATGGGGAAATGGTAGCTGATATGATGACAAAACCTGTGCTATCTCCCAAGTTAAAATATTGTAGAGCAAAGTGTGATTTAAAAGAGAAACTAAAATTAGACTACAAAATAAGGGGAGTGTTGAAATCACTGATTTTGGGAAGGTATTTTCTAGGTCTTAATTAGGTAAAATAACTAAAAAAAAAAGTACAGACAGCCTGCCTCCACCTTCTCTCTCTAGCCACCATACTTGTTGTACTCACTGAAGGAAAAAAAAGGCGGTAGAGCCATGGCTGCCTCAGCTCCATAGACAGGACTAAAGAGTGACCTAAGTCACTCTGAACAAAAAGGTTGAGTCTAGCAAGACTTGAACCTCCGATCGACAGAGCATGGCGTAGCCGTCAGCTCTTACCGGTCTGTCGTAGTAGTCCGTTAGGATACATAGTGTTTGATAACTATTTAAAAATTAGGAAGCTCATTAATTCGTTCAACGGAATAATAATAATAAGGACATAGAAACTAGTTGAGGTTTAGTGCGTACAAAACAAATGTACGGACATTTGTTATTTTTGACAGCAAACATTAAAAGTCGGTATGGATCCGACGGTCCGCATCATTGCCGGGATCCCGGAATAGACACTTTGGCGGTTTTCAGACGTGACATGACCTGTCAACACGTGGCAAGATATTATTGGGAAGTAGGAATCCTAAGGAGCGAAAGGACAAGTCTGGAGGAGATAGACGTCCACTCCATGGCCTTGTCGTACACAGGCCGTACAGAAAGTACATCGGCCTTAGTACCTTTCTGTACTGTAAAGTCTTTTGATTTGTTCGTACATCAGTAGATAGGGGTTTTGAGAAGAATTTAGGACTTAGAGGATTGATGAGGTAGCCGCCTCTCTCCCAACAAGCTTGTATAAATAGCGGTATCCTTGCCACTTGATAAATAATTGCCTGGTTGGGCATTTTCAGTGATTCTTTTTTCTCTGGACTCATGGGAGTCCACAATGCATAGGGGTGATGTCAGATTGTCTATTTGCTTGCTTGGGTAGCAATGATCCAAATTGAAAGAGGGCTAGCCAAAAGTTATCTACAGGCTTCCTGAATTCAGTGATCCAATCGAGACACAGAATTGCACCTAGTGGCTCCCTCGTGGCTTAGTATAAATTATTGGGTCCACTTGACTCCAGGGGAGTATTCTTCCCCATCTCTCTGTGGGTCATTTTTATCTTTATTCCTTCACATGGTGTATATACTTTTTGGCATTTCATATTTATTTTCGTTGTTATATATGTTTGTGAACATGACTTTGTTAGTTTTGATGCATGTTCCCTTGCTTGTCTCTCATGCACGACAGCATTAATATCATTGCAAAACTCTATCATGTTAGAGCTTTTATAAACATAGGCCTCTATTTCTTGTTTTACTAACTGCTACCTCTGTATAGTCTCACTTTTATAAATCTGTCTTAGTGTTTCCCAAATTTCTGAAGACTTTGTTAGATTTAAAAGAGTGATAGCTATGGACTTAGACACATTTCTAAGTATAAGATGTTTTGCTATAGTGTTTTTATACTCCCAAATTCTACTGTCAGTTTTTTCAGTTTTAGTTTTAATCCCTACAAGTGGGACCGTAGCCGAGAGCCTGAGTCCCCTCACCATAGGTTTCTCTTTTCCTTTCTCCCCTTTTCCCCCTTCCATGGCAATGATTTTCCCTTCACCTACCGTTGCATCTAAAATCTGGTTGGTTTTCTGGGAAGCCCCAGATAAATCTCGGTTGTGAGTTCCACCAAGGCCTAGTGGCGGACACCTCACTTGTCCCAAAACAATTCCCCATAAGTGCTTTTCGAAAAGCAATCCCTGCATCGTAAACTCCCAATAAGTGAAGTCTGTTCCATCAAACATAGGCATCTGGATGGTGGGCCCATAACATGTAACTTTGAGACCTCTATTGGTCCTCAGAGTAGGCAGCTCACAAGAAGCTTATCTAGATAGTGGTGACTCCAACTTTATATAAACCCAAATGATTGACCCTTTGACAATCAAAACCCCATTACAATCTCACCCCTGTGAAATAAGACTTTCTGTGTGCTCAGTTCTACCATAGAATGAAAAGTAAGAAAATGAGTTTTGGATAATATTCCCCACTTTGACTTTCCCTTAGAAATTCAGCCACCCTGGCAAAAAAAAAATCTGACCTACTACATCCTTGTGTAGCTTGGACTCACCTTAGTCGGCAGCAAAAACAATCACTGAAATTGGTCAAGTAAATTGATAGATATGGCTGCTCAAAGTTAGCCCTTTATATAAGGTGCTCTCTCACAAAGGCGGCTACCTACCAGAAGAATACTAAGTCCTATTCCCTCTCTAAAATCCCTTCTACTGAAGTACGGACCAATCATAAGATTGTACCGTACAAGAAAGTGCAGGTGCCAGAGTACTTTCTGTACGATATTTGTACTCCATCGCCATAATGTGACATTTGTCACATCGGGACTTTGTCAATTCGCATTCCGGAGATCCCGCAATCCTCCACAAAATTGCCACGTGTCATCCGGAGTGGCTGCTCCCGAAAACGCCAAGGCGGCCATTCCGGAATCCCGACTCGCACCACGGCTATCGATAAAATTCGGCTTTTGATACGGACCGTCGAAAAAAATGTTTGTAACATTTGTTTCGTATGGTATATTGTTGTCCATAGCCTATTTCAACCATCTATTACTCACGGAAAACACCCATATACTACCCCAAAACATTTGTGTTTAAAATAACACAGGTTACTCCACAATATACAAAAGCACCTCAAACTGCACCTGTATGTAGTATGTACTCAACACTATAACCTACCAAAGTGACAGCCTGATCCACAAATGAATCTAAAAGATATGATCTCCAGCGTTTCCCAAAAACAGCTGACAGCTTATCAAACTAACCAAGTAAATCTCTCACAAACTTCTACAGAATTAGCAAAACAGAATGAAACTACACCGCCATATAGTTTCTATATCATAAAACATCCACACAAAGTTTCATATCAAGATATCAATCTGAGTGATCACAGTGACAGGTCAAAGATGCAGGAAAACAGTTTGCCATTACTTTGATAAACTCAGCTGATACTGGAAAATAAACTAAGTCCTACATTTTATACTCACATAGCTATCTAATGAGCCTTGTACTAATCAAGGTACTACACGTGTAACTAAGTACTGTACCCTAATAAAGTCATTGTACGTCAATGGTACGTCTACTGTACCGAAAGTACGTCCAAAACCCTAATCGTAACTTTTATCCTATTTCAAGAATGTAACACTAAAAACTAGATCACTAAATACAAATTAATGTTGTATCAAATATTTACAAATAGTGGCCGTACATACATTGCGCCACTTGCTTGGTCAGCAATTGGCGAATCTATCCAAATTAAAGTAAGCGTACGTACTAGTCAATTCCAAATTCACGGTTTGTTGTAAGATGAAAAGTAAATCTTCGTGATGGACGACATGCGTCCAAATCATTAGTTGTGGTCCTATTTCAAATTGATGCATAGTCAACATGGTTCACATAAGTCCAAGCGACTGTTGTTGTGCGGTACAAAGTACCTGTGTGCGTACGGCAAGCTTTGTCACTAATGGTCCCGCACAAATCGCGTCCGTCGACACGATTCGAATCAACGTTCCATATTGAATCCGTACAGTCAATTTACCGGATGTCTGGTCTAAACTTCACCCGTTCGATTCTGCGAATCCGCTCGTTCGATGTTAGACACGTGTATGTGAGTGTTGGCGCCATTTCGAAAAATCTGCAAAATCCTTATCTGCTGATGCGTGTCCTTGTAGAAGTACGGTACACTCTTTTGTCCTTTTACTACTGTAACACTATTAGGGGTTAGTACTTAAGTGTGTATACCAAAAAATTATTCTAAGTACAAATCCCTCTCTCTTTGATTTATTTACTGAGTACTAAAGTTTTCAAATCACAACATATATAAGCTACAGTAAATTCTATGTTGAAGATTCCGTTCTATTAGTTAAATGGAATCTTCAACGTGTATTTATTTAAATATTTATCGTAGCCTATATATCCTAGCATTGTTCCTATACTATAGGATAAAGCTAAAAACTACCGGCTAAACTAACAAGTGGTAGGTTCCATGATCAAATCTTGGTGTCGACAACTACTTTTCTACTAGTATACACTGCACTGAGTATCTAGCCTATTCTCTTTTTCTTTAAACAGCTTAGGCAGCCATGTTTGTACTGCAACAAGAATGGGGACAAGAGAGTGGAGCGAGAAGCAGGCTGCCTTTGCTGACTTTCTCCTTTTGTTTTTCCTATTCAGACCTAGAAAATACATAAATTTCAACAGCCTCCTATGGCCCCTCTGTTAGCTCCAATACTTAACCATATTTTGGAAGCCCTTTGTGGAACGTCCGAGGGCAAATTTCGACAAATTTCGGTGGCCTCACCATGGCGCGTCCGCGGGCTCCGTTAATTAGGCAAACTTCGGTGGCCACACTTTGGCTCGTTTGCTAAGGGGACTGAAATTTCTTGTCAAATAGCTTAAAAACCTTAAAACGCAAAAAAAATACCATGTAAACAGGCAAAACAAAAAAAAAAACAAAATTAAAATACTTATGTGAGCATATAATGTGCTCATACATTTTTACTCGTAAAAAAAATAAAAAAATTGTAAAGTTAGACACCCCTACACATCAAATGCATTATCTTCTTTTTCATATCTGAATGTTGTGGGTTATTGTATTTTACTTGGTAATTCACCTAACTTTCTAGAAGCATATCTAAAGGCCCAATGACACATAAAAAACACACGATGTTACACCAACTTATTTCATTATTTTATACGACTTTTGGAAGTTTGGCCATGATAAACAAACCATTAGTTTATTTGGGTGCTACAACCATATTTGGTCACGACCTATATTCGTGCTACCCCACACCTCCGTGGATTTTTTTGGGCATATATGGATAGGGACATTATAGTATTAAGGGTGGCTCATGTTGTTACAATACTTTCAAAGTTGTCAATAGGTTAATTTATTCGTTAAGAGTGGATAATTGTTTTTTTCATTAATCATTCACGCTTCCTCTTTAACTAAATGGCCCTTTTATAGGTTAATAAAGTTGTGTGACAGCTCCAGACACATGTTTTTTCTCTTTTCAAATCTTAGCCCTTATAAGTTTTCAAACATTATTTTTTGATTGCTATAACCGTTTTTTAGCCTTAAGCTCGCTTTTTCACCAACTTGTTTACATTTACCCACATTTTACTGCCACGTTATTAATTCCTCCCCGTAAATTTAACTGGCACAATGCCTTTCTTTATAAGTATTTTATAGATATGCCTGAAGACGTGGAGCCCTGCCAACCGCTAAATATGACCCTGTTAAACTTTATTGCTCGTTGTTAAATGTTGAATTTTAAACACCCATTGTGGCCGCAAGTGATAAAAAAATAATAGTCGCGTTGCAACGTATACTTTCCAATGTTATTTGATAAGCGCGTCAAGATCCAAGTTTACTTTGGACTCTGGTAAGTTTTATTTGGCTAAGCAACCAAACTATTTGACCATTAAAAACTAACATTGCTGAAGTGTTTTGGGGTAACATATGTCAGCCAAAGCATATACAAAACACTTAATCTCTACCCACCGTTTGTAAGTCATTGATGACACTAATTTTTTGAAACAGAGAAAATTGTTCAACACACCAAGGTTCACTTGGGCATATACTACAAATGGTCGAACTTAAATTTGTAAAAGTTTATACGTCTTTGTGATTTTTATCTCCAAATGTTTATTGTTTTATATCGTACAATTATTAACTGTCATCAACAATAAAGATTTAAGTATAAAATGCACAAAGTAAGACCTTGTGTGAATTGACATCTTTTGATAATACAATAGTATCGATGGGATATCGACGAAATCGATCTAATGCGTATTCGATTTGGAAGAAGCAGTCCACGACTCCTAACCAATTTTAGAGTTGATAAGTCTAAAAACCAGTGTTGCTTTGTCGATTTTATAAGTAGTGATATATATAGAATGTTACAAAATTGGCATTTACTAATTTTACTGTGTTTTTGGATAACAAACTGTAAAATTTCGCATATAATTTTTGACACTTATAACAAAAAAAATGTAAAAATGTCGTGTTTTTTCTGTATAAAGCTCGTCTTCTAAATCACTTGAATCAATATTTTAACGGTTTTTCATTGTATTTCAAGATTTGTATCGACATTAATAGTTTTTTTGAGGCGATTTTTTAGTTTTGAAGGGTTTTAAGTTCTTTATGGTATTTTATACTTTAAATTTAAGGCTAAAAATTTGATTATTCTACTTTTGTTGCCTAACTTTTACGATGCTTCCAACAATTCAAATCGTATAAATTTTATTGTCGTTTGAAACCTGTACAGAAATCAGGGTTACCAATGCAATTGAACTGCCATATCGGCATAGATTGAGACCTTTGTGGATATTGAGTCTTCGATTTCCGATACGCAACACTAAGTACACCGTGAATCCTATTTAGTCTTTCGACTACTCTATTTTTCTCCGGATTATGGGGAACAATTTTTTTGATGATGAATTTCTTCGTTTATTAAAAACTCTTTGAACTCATTTGAGGTGTACTCCCCCCCATTATCACTTCTTACTTCTTTTATGGAGGTCTCATGAAGTTTCTCACTACAAATTTTATATTCCTTAATGTACCGCAACAATTGTGACTTATGATTAATGAAGTATACCTTAATATATCAAGACTAGTCACCGGTGATTGTCATCATATACCTTTTCCCTCCGTGTGAGAGATATCTCGCCGGTCCCCACACATTTGTGTATACAAGCTCAAAGATCTTCTCTCTCCTATAAGAGGCAACCTTTGGGAAAGAAAGTCTATGGATCTTCCCTTGTGCACAACCACTACAACCATCTACCATTTCACATTCCTCAAACTTTATCCCATCTACTATTCCCTTAGTCTTCATTTCTTTTAATCTGTCTAGATGTAAATGTCTGAGTTTCTTATGCCACAACATAATATCACTTACACAAGAGTAGAGGACACCTTTCTTTTCATTGCAAAGTTAAATTATGAACATTTCATGGCTACCCTTTTTAGCTATGAAATAGATCTCACCATCAAAACTAACAGTGAACCTTCTTTTTATATTTCTTGTGACAAAATCTTTCTCATCTAAGACAGCTATAGAGATTAGATTTTTGCTAAGCTGTGGTATATATAGCACATCTGAAAGAGTGACAATGGAGACTTTCCCTTCAACTAGGACCTGTAGATCCATTGATCCAACAAGGTTTGTAGTCATAACTCTACCATCCCGATATTCTATCTCAATAGTACGGGTCTTCCTCAACTTCGTAAACCACCTTTTGTCTTTGCACATATGCAAAAATGCTCCCGAATCGATGATCTATCCTTCCTCCGAGGGTTCCATCTTACCTCCAAATGCATATTTTTGCTTTCTTGGTATTTCCACTTAATTATTTTTTTTCTTATTGCAGGGAAGATTCTCCATCTCCTCTTTGTTGCTGTTCACCTGTCTGTATTTGATACTTAACTCTTCCAATCTGGTGCAATCAGCCATGAAATGTCTCGGTGTTTTACAAAAGTGACAAACGCCTGTCTTTGGAGCTCCCATTTCTTGTTCATTGGGTTGTCCTCCTTTTTTCCCCTTATAGATAACGCTTGAAATATCTTTTATGGCCACCGTAGATGGTGGGCCCGTAACCTGAAATTCTATGGGGCTCCATTGCCTTACAGAATGTTAACAAGTAACAACTTTGATAGCATCAACCACTTTGATTTCCCCAATAATTACTTCCACCCTAGCAGGCAATGACTCAAACTAGCTTCACCTCTGTGAGAACAAGAATCCTTTCAGTCCAACGCAAAAAGAATCACTGAATTTGCTCCTTTGAGCAATTAGTTATGGCTAGCCAAAGACAGCCAATTTATACAATAGGTCACCTGGAGAGAGGCGCCTCAAATATTACTAAGTCCTAGTGTGCCTACTCTCTGCTACCTATTACAAAACCCTAGTTCAATAAAAACAGTGTATAGTTGAAAAAGGTATAGTGGCTAATTTACATATTGTACAACGATTGAACGACATGGCCTTCAAGGTGATGCTTGTCAAATTGGGAGCCATGGTTCCTCCTCCCATCTTCTCTTGTATCCTATAATGTGGCGCCATGTGGTATTGCGTGACGCTATCTCCAAAGGCCGCCAAAAGCTAATTCCGGGTGGCGCTTCAAATGAAGGCCGCCCTATTAATTAAATTTACACAGTTCAGATTCGCGTTCGTGCGTGAATTGATTCACATGCGTCTCATAGTTAGTTTGGTGTGAATTAGCTGTTGAGTCACAGTTTAATTAAAGTATCAAACTTAATGAGTTCATCAGTTTGTCGATGGCTTAATGGTTATGGCGTTCCGATGTATGTAGTCGGTAAGACCCATGTTCAAATTCGGTCAATGGCGACATTTTGGTAAAAATGCCCTCTACTTCAGTTTGCCACCTTTCAGAATAGCGCGGCAACCATGGCGTGTCTTTCAACATCTCATTATCTCTCTCTCTCTCTCTCTCTCTCTCTCTCTCTCTCTCTCTCTC
>JBBHKE010003380.1:188883-301283 GCA_037447655.1 Zygnema cylindricum | reverse complement strand
TCCCTTGATTCCGGGTCGATTTCCACCACGTCTTCCGCTTCGGTTGGAGTTCATACTAGGGGTTCCATATTTGAGTCCTTCTCGATCTGATCTATACCTATAAGATCATCAACTTATTGCAATCCTGGATAGTTAGGAAGCTCAAAGTCATCAGAATTTTTCTGACTCAAATCTGATTCTGACCGTCTTTGTATGCTTAAAGGGATCTATAGATTTTCCTTCATCCCAAACCACTACATGTTTCACTAGGATTATATCTTCTCTCTTGAGATCATAGACTCTATATCCTTTTACATCTTCATCATATCCTAATAGATATCTTGGATTTCTTTTTAGATCTAACTTCCAGTTTGACCGATCTTTGTCTAAACTGAACACTTTACTACCGAAAACCTTTAAGTGTGAAATATCTCGTTTTCGGCCTGTCCATCTCTCATAAGGTGTTTGGCCTTTTACTGCCAAAGTAAGAACTTTATTCTTGCGATAATTTGCACAATTTATTGCTTCGGCCCAAAACTTCTTTCCTATCTTCTTATCTAACAGCATACTCCTAGCACTATCAATTAGTGTTCTATTTAATCTTTCATCAACACCATTCTACTCACGATTTTCAAGAACTGTCTTTTGGTGTTCCACTCTATCTTCTCTCAGAAAAATCCTAAAACAGGTTGTGTAGAAATTTGTGGTTCTTTTAGTATTTTCTAGGTCTAAAATAAAGTGCAGAAAAAGAAGCCGAGGCAGTCTGACTCTAACTTCTCTCTCCAACTCTCACACTTGTTGCAGTCACTAAGTAGTTGGAGAGGAAGCTAGTGTCATGGCTGCCTATGCTATCCAGAGAGTTACGGGGTAGTAAAGTAGTTAATTTACTAAAAGGTAGTTGTCGCCTATAAGATTTGATCCTGGTACCTACTGATGGGAAATGCCGCCAGTTGCCGGAAACTTCATCCATTTAGTCTAAGATTAGTGGTAAGTGATATAGAGTGTATTACGTATTTAAATGTTAACATATAGACTAATTCATTTAACAAGAACTATATACGGGATACATAAAGTCATTTATAAAAGTACGGATTACAAGTACGAAGAATAAATAAGTACCGCGCATTTGTTTCGATAGCGAAACAAATACATCATTACTATTTATGACGGCTACGATTGAAATCAGCATTCAATCGGACGGCCCGAAAGCATGCCGAGATCTCGCAAGAAGATTTCGGCGGTTTATGGTCGCTGCCACATTGGATGACACGTGGCACCACGACATTCGTTTATCCAGATCACGGAAACTAACCAAAGACACGGCCCACATTTCATATCGCACAACGTTCGCACACAGCACAACGTAGACCGCACGCCACGACTGCTTCATACCAGATAGAGTTTTAGAGACAGGACCTGCAACTGATAGACCC
Organism: Zygnema cylindricum; assembly: GCA_037447655.1. Lineage (NCBI taxonomy): Eukaryota > Viridiplantae > Streptophyta > Zygnematophyceae > Zygnematales > Zygnemataceae > Zygnema > Zygnema cylindricum. The sequence goes on along the minus strand of JBBHKE010003380.1, from coordinate 299,871 downwards.
CCTCTCTAGAGCTTTGACAGCTGGTCAAACTTTGACCCTCCATAACACCTACCGAGCAAATTAATTCTTTGCTGCATACTCGGAGTCTTGCCTTCATGGGGTAAAGTTGATCGAGTTTTTTGCCGGGTGGCTGCCTGTGCCAAAGGTGTCGATATCCTGAGGTTTCGTGAGTCGCCATCAGTCATAAAAGTGTCGATTTTAGGTTATAAAACGATCTCTGGAGTCAGTTCGATGGAGGAGGACAGTTTGTGACCCGCTTAGAATAGTGAGTGGACGGGTGGCACCCATCCACCGGGGATTCTTATAGGAGGCAAATTTGGACCATATTCACGGAGACTAAGGAAGGGTGGTGGACAAAGGAAGAGATGAGAATAACAAGATCGACTGGTTCATAAGTCATCTAATTTGGGAACTATGAGAACGACACCGCCCGAATGGTAAATGCACATTGTCCTCACCATCGAGACTTTACTGGACTCTCTTAAACAATGTAGAAGTGGGTCAGCAACAACAGTTGGTTAATCAGAAAGTTAAGGGGTATGTATACAAAAGGGGTAAGATATTAAATTTTTGAAATGAGCTTGCTACACTTTTCATGGAGCTACAAAGAGCTGGAAAAGATTTTAGTGAAAAAGAAAAGGTTAACTGTCTACTGATAAAGCTACCGGATGAGTTCGAAAACATAGTCAACCGTGTGTAGGACTTGCCGGACTCAAGGTGTAATAGAACTCAGTGGTAGGAATGATTGTCGTTTGGGAGAATACAATTGAGATCCGAAGGGGAGGAAAGAGTGGGCAAGCCTCGCAGCTGGGACCGACAGGAGGAACAGGGATTCCCGGAGACCGATCGGAAATTACGGAGGGGGGGAGCAGAAAAATCACACCGACGAGTTTGGACCAAGGGCTCCCAAGGGTTTATGTCATTTCTATAAGAAACCAGGGCACTATATGGCGGAGTGCACTAAGCTAACCAAGCTTCTGTTAAAGGAGGGGCAGACCGAAGGAACCCCGAGAGGAAAGAAAAAGGCCCTTGTGACACAGGTACATGAGGTGGAATCCGAGGACGAGAACGTTGAGCTCTTATTGAATGAGGAGTTGGAAGCGACAAACAAGGTAGAAATTCCACGAAAGCATAAATGTGCTTTCCGTGGATTGAAAGGTGAAGCACGCTGGATTGTAGATTCAGGTGTCTCCATGCACATCTGTAAGGATAAACACGTGTTCACTAAGATAAGAAAGATTCCCACCATTGAGATAGAGTACAAGGATGGGAGGATAGTCACTACTACTCTTGTAGGATCGGTAGATCTAAAAGTATTGGTATAAGGAAAGACATCCATAGTTACATTCTACGATGTATTGTTTATGCCGGAGCTGAAAAAAAACCTCATCTCTACGTGTGTATTAGATGATAAGGGTTTTGATACCAGCACTAGGAAAGGAGTCATTACTGCTAGTTTTGAGGAGGAAGTTTATTTCACTGCTGAAAAAAGTAGCCAAGGGATGTTTAGGCTGATTTTAAGCAATGAAAAAAATAAACTTTATTATGATGGTGTTCATGATATAATGATGTGGCATAAGAGGCTTGGGCATGTGAATCTAGATAAGCTAAGAGAGATGAAAAAGATGGGAGTGGTGGAAGGAATTCAGTTCAGTGAGAGTGAGAATCTAAGTGATTGTAGTGGATGTGCTCAAGGTAAAGCACACAGATTGCCCTTTCCCACAACAGCCACCAATAGGGGAGAAAAAATTCTAGATCTATTACACACAGATATTTGGGACCGGCCAAAGTGCCCTCACCGTGGGGGAAGAGATTTATGATTGTTGTCCTTTGGCCATTTCAGCCATGGACTACACTCGGAAGCCCCACAGACTACCCCTCAAACAGCTGTATTTCAGACAGCACAGGTTACTCCACTATTAACAAAATCACCTCAAACTGCTCCAATATGCAGTATACTATATACACTGTAATCTCCCAAAGTTACAGCCAAATCCTCAAAGGCATCTAGAAGATATAAGCCACATAGTTTCACAAAAACAGTTGACAGCCTCACAAACTAACCACTTTGACTGCTCACAGAATCTTACATAGATATTGTAATACAATTAAACTTAACACACATATAGACTCTATATCATATAATATTTCCACAAAGTTTCACATGAAAGCACCAAACAGAGTGATCACATCAACAGGTCAAAGATGCAAAAAACAGTCTGCCATTGCTTTGATAAACTTGACTGTGATACTCAAAATATTCTAAGTCCTACAAGTTATACTCAGAGAGTTCACTACTGAATGTACGGAGGCATACCAACCGTACGGTATCTACCATCTACCTAAACTATTGTAAGTATACCCGAATAGTTCGAGGTATGTCAGACCGAACAAATCTACACTTATAACTAATTAGCAAAAAGACAAACCTATGTTGTATATAATATTTACACCGACATCTCCACAATCTTTGTACGTCAAAAACCAAGCTACCACTAAGTAACCACTAAACAAATATCATTACTATAAAATCTATACTAGTTACATTAATCGTAGCTGCGTCAGCTGCTTTGTTCGAGCAGATGATATCAAGGTAACCGGAGTTGCGTAGTCAAGTCTGCGTCGCAACTGCGTCGTACCGGCGGTGCCTGTTTTAATATTTCGTTTCTTCCACATTGGATCGCTTCGCGATCCGGCGTCCATTTGTCAATGCTTGTTCACGCCACTCAATGAGTCTTTTACATCGCTTAAGTTATATCCGTTCGTTAGCTCCCCCAATCCATGAATCCATTCAACCTCCACTTTAAATTCCATAGCGAACAAACTGTTGCGTACGCACGAAACAACCTTTACAAAACAACACTCCCCCGAAAATTTAGTTTCATGCACCTATAAAAATATTCATCAGGTAATGATATGTTGTTATGCTGCACAAGTTCAACATCGCAGCGCAGTATGAATACAATATGCAGCGTGTACTACTATGTTGCTACGCTGCGCTAGTTCAATATCGCATCCCAGTACGAATACAATATACAGCGTGTACTGCTATGCTGCAATGCTGCACTATTTTGACATCGCAGCTCTAGCAGCTGCTCCTTTCACCCTTAACTTCCTCCTTATAGCCTCATCTACTGAGAACTAAAGCTTTCAATTTCAACAACGATGACTATCACTGATGATTGGTCTCGATATTCTAGGGTGTATTTTTTGAAAAACAAGTTAGAAGCTCAGGATTATTTTAGACAATATAAAGCATGGAGCGAAAAACTCCATGAAACTCTATTCAAGAGAGTAAAGAGTGACATTGGTGGAGAGTATAATTCTAACCAGTTTGAGGATTTTCAGAGGGAAGATGGAGTTCAACACCAAAAGACAGTTCTAGAAAAACCCAGAACAGAATGGGGTAGCTGAACGATTAAATAGAACACTGAGTGATAGTGCTAGAAGTATGTTGTCGGATAAGGAGTATGAAAGAGGTTTTGGGCAGAAGCAATGAACTCCGCTAATTACCTCAAAAATAGAGTCCTTACCTCAGCTATAAAAGGTCAAACACCTTATGAGAAATGGACCAGCCGAAAACCAGACATATCTCACTTAAAGGTTTTCGTTAGTCAAGTATTCAGTCTAGATACAGATCGGTCTAACTGGAAGCTAGATCCTAAAGGAAAACCAAGATACTTATTACGATATGATGAGGATGTTAAAAGATATAGAGTTTACGATCTAAAAAGGGAAGATATAATCTAAGTAAAACATCTAGTAGTTATGGATGAAGGAAAGTCCGTGGATCCCTTTAAGTATACAAAGTCAGTAAAAATCAGATTTGAGTCAGAAAATTCCAATGACTTTGAGCTTCCTAACTATCCAGGTTTTAGAGAAGATGACATTCTTGCAGTTACAAATCAGACCGAAAAGGACTCGAATGCGGAAACTCGAGTGACAACTCTACTTGAAGCGGAAGACGTGATGGAAATTGCTTCGGAATGAAGGGATAGGGGAGAAGTCGAGATTGTTCGAAAGATCCCACGAGAACCATCTATTTCGGCAACACATTTTGAGGGGGGAAAGAGAAGTAGCAAAAGATTACAAGAAAAACAGGTTAATAACAAGGTAACAAAACTATCTCATCAAGATGATCCTCAATCTTATGGAGAGGCGATGACTTGTCCAGAAAGAAACCGGTGGAAGACAGCCATCTATCAGGAGATAACCTCAATTATGGCAGCCGATACTTGGGAGCTAGCTAAATTAATAAACTGAAAACCGATCTTAAGGGGAGATTTGAAATGAACGATATGGGGGAAGCAAAATATATTTTGGGAATTCAAGTAGAGAGAGACAAAAAAAGAAAAATTATAAGATTGACTCAAAAGGAAGCAATATGGAACATGCTTCAAAAATTTCAAATGGATAAAACTAATAGTTGTACAACTCCAATGGAGTTGAAGAAGGGAAGTGAGGGGAGTGAGGAAGAAGGAGTCATAGTTTTAGAGGAGAAATTATCTCCTGAAGAACAGAAGTTCATGCAGACTATTCCTTACAGGCAACTAGTGGGAAGTCTAATCTATTTTATGAATTGTACCCGGCCGGATTTAGCTACAGCTGTAGGAGTGCTGAGTAGAAGTCTAACTGCTCCCACTAAGAAAGATTGGGAGGCAGCTAAGGGAGTCCTTAGGTATTTGATAGGGACTAGGGATCTATGGTTGCATTTGGGTGGGGAGAATACTGACATCACTACTTGGAGTGATGCCAGTTAAGGTGATGCTCCGATGAGGAGATGAACTTCAGGATATGTATTATACGTGGGTGATGGGGCTTGCTGTTGGAGTAGCAAACAGCAAAAGGTTATTGCTCAGTCCACCATGGAGGCTGAGTATGTGGCCTCTTGCTCTGTTGTAAAAGAATTGATGTGGGTCAAGTCTTTCCTTGGTGAGCTTGGTCACCTTAAGAGTGGTGTGCAGAATTTTTTTTGTGATAATCAGACAGCGATTGCTATTTCTACCAATCCTAAATATCATTTTAGAGCCAATCACATGGACATTAGACTAAGCTTTGTTACAGAGAAAGTAGAAAACAAAATAATCAGTTTAGAGTACCGACCAGATAGCGAGATGGTGGCAGATATGATGACCAAACCTGTGCCTTCCCCTAAGCTAATTTACTGCTGGGATAAGTGTCGTCTGAAATTAAAGAGTGACTAGAAAATAAGAGGAGTGTAGACTTTGATGGTTCTTTTAGTATTTTCTAGGTCTAAAATAAAGTGCGGAAAAAGAAGCCGAGGCAGTCTGACTCTAACTTCTCTCTCCAACTCTCACACTTGTTGCAGTCACTAAGTAGTTGGAGAGGAAGCTAGTGTCATGGCTGCCTATGCTATCTAGAGATTTACAGGGTAGTAAAGAAGTTAATTTACTAAAAGGTAGTAGTCGCCTAGACGATTTGATCCTAGTACCTACGGATGGGAAATGCCGCCGGTAGCCTGTAACCTCATCCATTTAGTCTAAGATTAGTGGTAAGTGATATAGAGTGTATTACGTATTTAAACGTTAACATGTAGACTAATTCATTTAACAACAACTATATACGGGATACATATGTTGTCTTTTTGGAAAGCTTTCAGTCTCAAAGCAGCGCAGCAGCGCAGCAACTATATAGACAGCAGCGCAGCTGCTATACGGAAGAGCAGCGCAGCTGCTATACAGCAGAGCTGCGCAGCAGCGCAGCAGCAGAGCAGCGATACTGACAGGACAAACGCAGCTGCGGTCACTTTGGATAAGATCCGTACAGACAACGCAGCTGCTACTATCTTGGATATGATTTGGTGCAGGACACCGCAGCCGCGGGTGATATAAATGTGATCCGGTACGGGACAACGCAGCTGCGATTAATATGAATCTAGTCAACGGACGAGATTCATAAGATTATCACAAGTGACTTAGCCGACAAGTATTTGTACAAACACTTAATCTAGATTCTGAGTAATATTGACTGTACAATGATAGATTGGGTTGGCATGATCAAGGACACGTAGATTTCAGTAGGTGGGTTGATTTTGGACGTACCTCTCAGGTACACTGTTATCGGCGGTAGAACACCGAAAGTATAAGACTTAGGACTTAGAGCATTTTTATGTATCCAGACTTCCAAGTAGTAAAACTGCAAACAGTTTTTGGGAAACTTCTGAGTATTATATCTTGAGTGTTGTTGTGTCAATTGTGCTAAAACTTTGGGAGTTGTCAGTGTTTATGCTACTCTATAATCTGATAGAGTTTTGTGTGGTTTGGATGCTTGTATAAGAATTGGTGAGCACTTAAGAACAGCTGGTTGGTAGGATTCTTGATATCTTCTGAGAGTGTATCATGTCTACTTCTACTACTACTGCTGCTCCTCCACCTGCACCGGTGGTTGTAGAACAACAGGTTATGGGCCTGTCATCAAGAATTCCTATCTTTTCTAGGGATAAGTATGTTTACTGGGCAGATATGGTGGAGACACATTTTGAAAATGTCAATCTTTTGGATATATTGGATGGTTCTTTGGATGAATCTGATCCGTCATGGTCTAAGAAAAATATGCAGGCTCGTTCTATTTTGAAATTTTGTATATCTGAGGACTTAGCTATGTCTCGGATAAAAATGAAAAAAGCAATTGATATCTGGAAATCCATTAAAAGTGATTATGAAAAGGCTAATGTTCAGGAAGAACTTCTATTGGCTGGAAAAATTTGGGACTATAAGTACAGTGGCGGTACAATGGCTGAATATTCTAACAAATTTCGTATCCTTGTAGATGCACATGCTTGTGCCGGTGGGGTGTTTCCTCAGTTTCAACAGGCAGCATTGCTCATGCGGGGTCTCCCTCATAGTATGAAAGGAGCATCTGACATGCTCAAACAGAAAGATAAAGCTAGCTGGACTTTACAGTTAGCGATCAATATTTTATTAGAGGAGGAAGCTACATCTAACATCCTCAATGTTGAGCAAGTAGAGGCTTTTAATTCAGAATTTGGAAAGAAAGGTCAATTTAATCAGCAAAGTAATCAGTTTACCCAATTCAGACAGTTTAATCAAGGGGGAAATAGAAAATCAAACAATGCATGTTTTTATTGTAGTGAGAGAGGTCATGGATACAAATTCTGTCCTAAACTTAAACAAGCTAACGATTCCGGTTTATACAGGCCAGGATGGCAACAAAGTCAGTTTTACAAAAGCTTCACGAGGCCTACACCTCGTGGAAATGCACTGTTTTCAGCTTCTTCATCACTCGAAGACGAAACTCTGACATTTTCTGAGGAGGACGACACGGATCTATTCGCTATGGCGGCAGCAATGGAAGGCGCAAAGGACCCTGGATGGATTATGGACACAGGAGCGTCAGCGCATATGTGTTGGAACAAGGCCATCTTCAAAAATCTGAAAGCAACGCCGGAGAAAAATATTTATTATGCTTGTGGAATGAGTGTCCAAACTCGTGCAATGGGTGATGTGTCCTTGCTAGTTGATGTGGATGGAAAAGCAATTGAAAGGACTCTTCACAATGTCTTATTTGTGCCTGACTTTAAGAAAAATCTGTTTTCTACGTCATTGGTTGAGAGTAAAGGCTTTGAAGTTAGTTTGAAAAACGGTCGGCAGGTTGTTAGCAAAAACGGCAAGGTTGCAGTTACAGGTACTAGAGATAGTAGCAAGATGTATCGCATGGATATGGCTAATACAAAAGAAAATGATGTTTTGTACTCCGGTGTTTTACACTCAGATGAGTTGTGGCATAAAATATTAGGCCTTGTCAACTATGATAGTTTGAAGAAAATGGTTGTTGCTGGAAAGATAGAGGGTGTATCAATCACATATGGGTCGGTCAAAACTTGCGATGGTTGCGCTTTAGGCAAAATCCACAAATTGCCGTTTCCTAAGGAGTTTGAGCATCGGTCGACGAAACTTTTACAACAAATTCATTCGGATGTCTTTGGTCCGGCGAAGGTTCCTTCTGCCGGAGGGATGAAATATATGGTCACTTTCACAGATGATTTCTCCAAGTTTACAAAAGTTTACTTCATGAAGGAGAAGAGTGAAGTGTTTGGTCACTTCAAACACTATAAAGCATTGGCTGAAAAACTTCATAATTCATCTATTTTGCAGCCCAGATCGGACAATGGTGGTGAATATACATCAAAAGAGTTTGAAACCTTTTTACTCGAGGAAGGCATTAGTCATCTAATGACTGTTCCATATTCACCGGAACAAAATGGGGTGTCGGAAAGACTGAATAGAACTCTCACGGAAAGCTCTAGATCTATGCTCGCAGATAAAAATGTGGATCCGAAATTCTGGGCTGAGGCTCTAAATTCTGCAGTTTATATTAAAAATAGGATAGGATCAAGATCGGTAGAAACAACTCCTTACGAAATCTGGACAGGTAGCAAACCAGATGTTAGCCATTTCAAGGTCTTTGGTAGTCAATGCTTTATATTGGATACGTCTACAGATAGATGGAAAATGGAACCGAAAGGATTACCAGGTATTCTGTTAGGATATGATGATCACTCGAAAGGTTATAGAGTCTTTGTGTTTGAAAGACAGAAAATAGTTGTAGCTAGAAACATCATTGTTAAGGATGAACTACACTCCATAGATTTATTTCAAATGACAGAGCAGCAAAAGCAACAAAAAGTACAGGAGTATGTCATCTTAGATTGCATGCAAGAAATTGTCCCGCAGATTCCACAAACTCCGGTAATGACTCCGGCGTCGGACTCTCTCCAACTTCCTCACCAACTTCGGGTCAAGACGGACCAAGAGCAGTCAATACACACGGAACGCAACCAGCGCAATCACGAACACACGGATCGCAACCAGCGCAATCAGCAAGACACGGATCGCAACCAGCGCAATCAGCGCAATCAGCGCAATGCGCGAGATCTAACGATCTCAGCCTCAGAATTTCCGGGGGGAAGAAGATCAAGCACTCGTCTGCAAGCAAGCTCTCACTTTGCCTACTCGGCGGTCTCAGGGGAGCCCTTGACCATCCAAGAGGCCTTCTCAACACCAGAGCGGAATCACTGGATTGAGGCGGCAAACGACGAAATGAAGTCGATCATGGAGGCTCAAACATGGGAGCTCGTGGACCTTCCTTCAGACCGAAAAGCGATCGGCAGCAAATGGGTATTCAAGGTGAAGTTAAATCCCGATAACACCATTGAATGCTATAAGGCCAGACTTGTGGCGAAGGGGTACAATCAAAAGGAAGGAATCGATTTTGAAGAAACATTTTCTCCGGTTGTAAGATGTCCAACAGTTATGATTTTGCTGTCCCTAGCTGCTATAGAAGATATGGAAATTCATCAGATGGATGTAAAAACGGCCTTTTTGCATGGAGAACTAGAAGAGACGATTTACATGCAGCAGCCTGAAAAGTATGTGGAACCAGGAAAAGAGCACTTAGTATGCAAGTTGCTAAAATCTTTGTACGGCCTAAAACAGGCTCCGAGACAGTGGAATATAAAGCTTGATGAATTCCTTACTAGTCTAGGATTTCAAAGGATAAGTTCTGATCACTCTGTCTATGTTCTAAAGGGTGAAAATGGGATAGTATATACAACGGTATATGTAGATGATTTGCTATTAATTAGCAAATCAATGGCTGAAATTAACAAAATCAACACTGCTCTAAACTCACGGTTCGTGATGAAAGACCTCGGTGAGGCAAAATATATTTTGGGTATCCAGGTAGAGAGGGACAGAAATAAGAAAATAATAAAATTGACTCAAAAAGAGGCAATTGGAAACATGTTAGATGAGTACAGAATGCGGGGGGCAAAAGGATGTTTAACTCCAATGAAGTTTCGGCAGAAGTTAGTGGGAGAAGAGACAAAACCAGGTGTCATTGTTAGCGAGTATTTAGAATCAGGGGAGAATGATCCTATGGCAATAATACCTTATAGACAGATAGTGGGAAGCTTAATATACTTTATGAACTGTACCCGTCCTGACATTGCTGCAGCAGTCGGGGTACTGAGTAGGAGTCTAGAAAATCTGAGAAAATCTGATTTGGATGCAGCAAAGAGAGTCTTAAGATATTTGGCAGGAACTAAAGATCTCAAACTCACTCTAGGCAGAGGAGAAGTCAAGCTGCAAACATGGAGTGATGCAAGCTATGGTGACATGCCAAGCCGGAAATCTACCACGGGATTTGTTCTACAAGTTGGGAACGGTACTTGCTGCTGGAGCAGCAAACTTCAAAAGGTGACAACACAGTCGACAATGGAGTTGGAATATATGGCAGCAAGCTCGGCCCTCAAAGAACTCTCATGGGTAAAATCCATGTTACAAGAACTAGGATACATGCAAGTCGGTCTGCAGGTGATCTGGTGTGATAACCAGGCTGCCATTGCCATTGCTTCTAACCCGAGTCATCACTTCAAAAGCAAACACATGGATGTACGATTACACTTTGTAAGAGAAAAAGTGTTCTCTAGAGTGATTAAATTATGTTACTTACCAGATGCAAAAATGATTGCTGATATGCTCACTAAAGCTCTTCCTGCTCCTAAGCTGAAGTATTGTGGGGAAGCAGTGGGGTTAAGTGAATAGTTATTTGCTTTACTGCTATGCTGCGATACTGTGCTAATTTATCACCGCACCTGCGCTGGTATACTGATTCTAAAGCTTTAGGGGAGTGTTGTCTTTTTGGAAAGCTTTCAGTCTTAGAGCAGCGCAGCAGCGCAGCAACTATACAGACAGCAGCGCAGCTGCTATACGGACGAGCAGCGCAGCTGCTATACAGCAGAGCTGCGCAGCAGCGCAGCAGCAGAGCAGCGCAGCAGCGAAGCTGCGCAGCAGCGAAGCTGCGCAGCAGCGAAGCTGCGACAAAGACATGACAAACGCAGTTGCGATTACTTTGGATAAGATCCGTACGGACAACGCAGCTGCTACTATCTTGGATATGATTCGGTACAGGACACCGCAGCCGCGAGTGGTGTAAATACGATCCGGTACGGGAAAACGCTGCTGCGATTGATATGAATCTAGTCAACTGACGAGATTCATAAGAGTATCACAAGTGACTTAGCCGACAAGTATTTGTACAAACACTTAATCTAGATTCTGAGTAATATTGACTGTACAATGATAGATTGGGTTGGCATGATCAAGGACACGTAGATTTCAGTAGGTGGGTTGATTTTGGACGTACCTCTCAGGTACACTGTTATCGGCGGTAGAACACCGAAAGTATAAGACTTAGGACTTAGAGCATTTTTATGTATCCAGACTTCCAAGTAGTAAAACTGCAAACAGTTTTTGGGAAACTTCTGAGTATTATATCTTGAGTGTTGTTGGGTCAATTGTGCTGAAACTTTGGGAGTTGTCAGTGTTTGTGCTACTTTATAATCTGATAGAGTTTTGTGTGGTTTGGATGCTTGTATAAGAATTGGTGAGCACTTAAGTACAGCTGGTTGGTAGGATTCTTGATAGCTTCTGAGAGTGTATCATGTCTACTTCTACTACTACTGCTGCTCCTCCACCTGCACCGGTGGTTGTAGAACAACAACATAGAGTCAATTATAAAAGTACGGATTACGAGTACGAAGAATAAATAAGTACCGCGCATTTGTTTCGATAGCGAAACAAATACATCACACCTATTTATGACGGTTACGATTGAAATCGGCATTCAATCGGACGACCGGAAAGCATGCCGAGATCGCTGAAGAAGATTTCGACGGTTTATGGTCGTTGCCACATCGGATGACACGTGGCACCACGACATTCAATTTCGTCATCTGCAGGGATTACGGAAACGAATCCAGAAAAGACACGTGTCGACATTTTTGTCATGTCGTACAATGTTCGTACATAAAGTACACCGGCAACTGTACCTTTCTCTACGGTACAGCAATATGATTGGTGCCGTACGTCATTAGATAGAGTTTTAGAGAGAGATAGGACTTAGAAAAAATTGGTAGATAGGACCCTCTCTCCTAGAGAGCTTGTGTACAAAAGGTCAAACTTTGACCCTCCATAACTTACTGCTCAGAGGAGCAAATTCAGAGATTCTTTTTGCTTTATACTCAAGGGAGTCTTGCCTTCACAAGGGTGAAGGTGGTAATAGTTTTCTTTTGCTAGGGTTGCGTTTATTCGTGCTAAAAGATAAAGGGGTCAGGGTTATTCTAGAGGCTTCGTGAGAGCTGCTTACTTTGAGGTCATATGGAGGTCTCACAGTTGCAGGTTGGAGGTATACTCTCCACCATTTTCACTCCTTACTCCCTTGATTGGGGTTTCATTGAGTTTTTCACTTCATGCTTTATATTGTCTAAATTATTCTTGAGCCTTTGACTTATTTTTCAAAAAATACACCTTGGAATACCGAGACTAATCATCGTTGATAGTCTTCATAAATCTCTTCCCCCCGCGTTAGGGCACTTTGGCCGGCCACCAGCATAATAAAGTTTCTTCTTCTCATTACTTGAAATCAGCCTAAACATCCCTTGGCTACCTTTTTCAGTAGTGAAATAAACTTCCTCATTAAAACTAGCAGTAAAGACTCCTTTCCTAGCGTTAGTATCAAAACCCTTATCATCTAATATAGACGTAGAGATGAGGTTTTTGTTCAGCTCCGGAATAAAGAATACATCAGAGAATGTAACTATAAATGTCTTTCCTTCTACTAACACTTTCAAATCTACCGATCCTACAAGAATAGTAGTGACTATCCTCCCATCCCCGTACTTTATCTCTACGGTGGGAATCTTTCTCATCTTAGTGAAGATGTGTATATCCTTACACATGTGCATGAAGGCACCTGAATCTACAATCCAGTTTGCTTCACCTTTCAATCCACCGAAAGCACATTTCTGCTTTTTCGACCTTTTTTTTGCCTCCAACTCCTCATCCAATAAGAGCTCATCCTCGTCCTCGGATTCCGCCTAATGTACTTCTGTCACAAGGGCATTTTTCTTTCCTCTTGGTAAACCACCGGTATGCTTCTCCTTTAACCGCTGCTCGCTTAACTTAGTGCACTCCGCCATATAGTTACCTGGTTTCTTACAAAAGTGGCATAAACCCTTGGGAGCCCTTGGTCCGAACTCGTCGATCTGATTTTTCTGCCCCCCCCTTCCATAATTTCCTACCGTTTTCTTGTTATCTGTTCCTCCAATCGGTCCCAGCTGCCAAAGCTTGCCCACTTTTTCCTTACCTTCGGATCTCAATCGTATTCTCCCGAACGAGAATCATCCCTACCACTAAATTCTATATCCACCTTCATTCCGGCAAGTCCTGCACACGCTTGACTATGTTCTCGAACTCATCTGGTAACTTCATGAGCAAGAAGTTAACCTTCATCTTTTCAATTTCAACGTGTCTAGCATTCACTAGCTCCATGGAAAGTATTGTGAGCTCATTACAAAATTCGAACATCTTCACCCCCTTGTATACATATACGTTAATTTTCTGATCAGCCAACTGCTGTTGGTGAATCGTACCACTTTGGTATATTTCTATGAGATCCACCTAGAGATCGGATGCCCTATCTACGTGAAAATGAGGAGATGCAAGCCCTTGAGTGAGATGGCGGAGGATGAAGTGCTTTGCCGCCATATTGTTGTAGTCCCAAGTATCGATATCATTCTCCTCGTTCCTCGAAATAGGTGACATGAATGCCAAACCGTTTGCTATTGGAGTGACCGTCTCCTTCTCCTTTCCTTTGTCTACCACCTCCCCATCCTTTCTCTCCTCTTTTGAAGATGGATTTACATCTCTGGTGAATCTCCTTCTGGTAAACGTTGGAGGGATCCCAAGACTGGATGGACGCCTCATCCGTCAACTCACTATTCCCCAAAACCGTTTTTCACATAGAGCTCGTGTCATCATACTTTCTCATTATATGAAGCCAGTTCCATTGAAGATGGGCACCCTAGAGGGTGGGCCCATAACGTGTAACTCTGAGACCTCCATAGGTCCTCTTAGAAGGCAGCTCACACGTGTTGAAAATAAGTATTTTCTAGGTCTAAATTAGATAAAAAGTGATGAGAGCGCAAGCCGTCTGTCTCCACCTCTCTCTCTCTCCATCCCCCATACTTGTTGTAGTTACTGAAGTAGAGAGAGAGAGAGTAGTGGAGCCATGTCTACCTCAGCTCCACTTGTACACGACTAAATAGTGACCTAAGTCACTCTCAAACAAAAGGTTGAGTCCGGCAAGACTCGAACCCCTGACCGGCAAAGCATGGCGTAGCCGTTAGCTCTAATTGGTCTATCGTAGAAGTTCGCTAGAGTATATAGGGTTTGATAAATAATTAAAAGTGTTACGGTAGATATTCCGATTAACGGAAATACAGACATAAGTACATGGGGCAGATTAAATACGGTAAGAATATGATTCCGCACGAAACAAATGAATTAGACATTTTTTCGACACTTGAGATCAAATACAAAATTCTATCCGATAGTGCACGTCATCGTCGCGATCTCGGAATGGTGACTTTGGCATTTAGTGACGTGGCATGACCTGGCGCCACGTGGAGAGAAAACATTCAGTCGCGTGAATTTGGAGATACATACGGACGAGTGAAAAGTCGAAACGCGTTCGCTTAATAGCATTTTCGTACATAAGCCCTACAAAAGGTACACCGGCAGAAGTACTTTTTCGTACGATACAACATTCTGATTAGTCTGTACTTCAGTAGATAGGAGTTATTAGAGGAAATCACGACTTAGTAAATTTTGGTAGGCAATCGACTCTCTCTTTGAGAGTTTGTGCAAATTGGCATTTTTAGTGCCTCATAACCTATCGCCTGGTTGGGCAATTTCCGATATTCTTTTTCCTACAAACTCACGAGAGTCCATGCTCTAGAGGGGTGGAATCAGATTGTCTGCTTGTCTGCGGGGGTAGCAGTGGTTTCCATTAAAAGTGGGTTAGTTAATAACTATCTAGAGGCTTCCTGAATTTTGTAGTCCAATGGAGGACACAGAATTGCACATTAACGGCCTACCCTCTAGGGTGCCCATCATCAATGGATCAGGGTTTATTTATTAGGAAGCCATGATGAGAAGGGCTTTGTGTGAAACAATACAGGGGTATTGTTAGTGGACAAGTGAAACGTCCACCTCAATGGGCACCACCAGAATTTGGTGGAATATGGTTTTCTCTAGCAACATCTGCTGTAACAGAGGAGGTAGATGATGGGGACAACAGTGTGTCCGAAAAGGGGAAAGAAAAGGAGACACTTTTAACTCCTATTGCTCCTATTCCCACGACACCCAAAGCGGCGATCGTGAAGACCATGGAGACCGATACTCAAATGTAGGAAGAGACCAACATGGCTGCGAAGAACTTCATTGTGATACACCTCACACAAGCTTTGGCAACTCCCCACCTTCACGTTTACAAGGCCGAGGGGTTTTGGGTGAGTTTGATACAGATCTATACAGTTGGTACAATTCAAGAGCTCTAGTTTGGAGAGAAAAAGTTGGGAAATTATACTTACAAAGGGGGAAAGATGTTAGACTACTGTAATGATCTTTCTTGTTTGCATATGGAGATGGAGAGTGTCAGATGGACAGGTACAATGAAGATGAAGGTTAACACTGTCATCATGAAGTTACGCGACGACTATGAGAATATAGTGTACAGGGTACAGGGAATGACTGATAGTTCATGGATGTGGAATACAGTGGTCCACATGATACTTGTGTAGGAGAACACGATTGGAATCATGAGAGGAAGAAAGAGCGTTCAAGCTCTAGCCGTCGGAGGGGACAGGTGGAAACAAGACCTGAAAAAACCATACAAAGGAGAAAGAGTTCAGCCTGGAAGACCAAGGCCCCCAAAAAGCCTATGTCATTTTTACAAAAAACCGGGACACTTTATCGCTGATTGTGTCAAGCTATCAGAACTGAGGCTTGAAGAGAACCATGGAGGGGGTTCTTTCGCAAGGAAGAAAAAGGTACTTTTGTTCACAAAGGTGATAGGAGAGACCGAGGACGAGTCCTCTGAGGAGGATGGGGAGCTTCTTCTTGACAAGAGTCTGGAGGAGAAGGAGATCCCTCGGAGACAGAAGTGTGCCCTTGGAGCAATTCGGGAAGCTCCACAGGAAGGATGGATCATCGACTCAGGTGCATCCATGCATATGTGTCGTGACAAGTACCTCTTCACTAAGCTAAGGAAAATCCATACTGTAGAAATAGAGTATGAGGATAGGAGAGTGGTTACTACAGATCTAGTGGGATCAGTAGATCTGAAAGTCTTAGTAGAGGGTAAGACATCTATACTCACTTTCTCAAATGTGCTCTATATTCCTCAGCTGAGTAAAAATCTTGTCTCTACATCTATGTTAGATGACAAAGAGTTTGATACCTTCACTAGAAAGGGAGTCTTTACAGCTAAGTATGGGGATGAATTTTACTTCACTGCATATAACAAAAGCCAAGGAATGTTTAGGCTTAACTTAAGTAATGAAAAGAAGAATGCTTACTATGTTGGTGTACCAAAATTGATGATTTGGCATAAGCGATTGGGGCATGTGCATTTTGAGAGGTTGAGGGAAATGAAAAAACTTGGTGTAGTAGAAGGCATTCAGTTCACTGAGAATGAAAAGGTGAATGATTATAGTGGCTGTGCCCAAGGTAGAGCTCACTGACTTCCTTTCCTTAAAGGCGCCACATGTAGGGGAGAAAAGGTATTAGATTTGATCCACACAGATATTTGAGGACCAATAAAGGTACCCTTAGTTAGAGGGAAGAGGTATATGTTGAGAATTATTGATGATTGGTCTAGATATTCTAGAGTCTACTTCCTCAAAACGAAGTCTGAAACACCAACTTACTTCTAAGAATATAAAGCTTGGAGTGAGAAGTTGCATGCAACCCCCATTAAAAGAATATGGAGTGAAAACGGGGGAGAATATACCTCATACCAGTTTGAGGAATACTTAAGAGATGAGGGAGTTCAAAATTAAAAAACTGTACCACATAATCCAGAGCAAAATGGAGTAGCTGAAAGGTTAAACCGAACACTAGGAGATAGCGAAAGCAGTATGTTGGCTCATAAGAAAATAGGAAAGAGATTCTCAGTAGAAGCCATGAACTGTGCCAATTGTATTAAGAATACAGTCCTTACCTTAGTAGTCAAAGGTATGACACCTTATGAGAGATGGGCTAGAAGGAAACCGGATATCTCTCACCTTAAAGTATTTGGTAGCCATGTTTATAGTCTAGATACGGAGAAGAAAAATTGGAAACTTGATGCTAAAAGAAAACTCGAATATTTTGTAGGATATGATGAGGATGTCAAGGGATATAGAGTCTATGACTTAGCAAATCAAGATATCATTCTGGTGAAACACCTAGTTATCGAAATGAAAAAAAATCAATTAACCCCTTCAAATATACCAAAAAGATAAGAATCAAGTTTGAGTCTAAAAGTGAGGAAAACTTTGTTTTTCCCGAAAAGGACATGAGTGAAACAGTGATTGCAGATTCAGGGGAGATCCAAGAAACATGAGAGTTACCGGATACCTCACATATTCTTATGGAGTTCGAGGGGACAAAAGTGGAGGAACCACACCCCACTTCCATAGATAGCGGATGCAATTTTGTGTCATTCATTGGACTACAGAATTTAGGAAGCCTATAAATAGTTATTAACTAACCCACTTTCAATGACAACCACTGCTACCCAAGCAGTTAAGTAGACAATCTGAGTGTGCCTCTGTGTAGCCTGGACTCCCTTGAGTCCATAGGAAAAATAATCTCTGAAAACGCCCAACCAGGCGATAAGTAATGAGGCAGTAAAAAATGCCAATTTGTACAAACTCTCAAAGGGAGAGGTGACTACCTACCAAAATTTTCTAAGTCCTGATTCCCTCTAATAACTTCTATCTACTGAAGTACGACCAATCAGATTACTGTACCGTACCAAAAAGTACTACTGCTGGTAAACCTTTTGTACGGCCTATGTAGGACAAGGTTATTAAACCGACGCATGTCCGCTTTTCACTCGTCTGTACGTTCCACAGAATTCCCACGACCAAATGTCATCTCTCCACGTGGCTCCAAGTCATGCCACGTCACAAAACGCCAAAGTGACCTTTCCGAGATCTCGGCGAAGACATATGCTATTAGATAAGAACCGGCATTAAATATCGTCTGTCGAAACAAATGTCAGATTCATTTGTTTCGTGTGGGATCCAATCCGCATTGAATTTAACCTATTCTATGATGTTACATTTACATTTCGTTAATCAGTTTAGGGGAAGTAACATACTTAAAATATAAGTCACACCCTATATACTGTAGCGAACATGTACGACAGACTGGTTAGAGCGGACGGCTACGCCACGCTCTACCGGTCTGGGGTTCGAGTCTTGCTTGACTCAACCTTTTTGTAGAGAGTGACTTTAAGGTCACTCTCTAACCCTGTCTATGGAGCTGAGGCAACCATGGCTCCATCACTCTCTCTCTCTTTCAAGGACTACAACAAGTATGGGAGTAAGAGAGAAGAGATGAAGACAAGTTGCCTGCATGTTTCTTTATCCGCTAATATACTAAGACCTATAAAATACCCAAAAAATTTTATTTCAACACTCCCCTAATTTCTAGTCTAATTTAAATTTTTCTTTCAACCCGCATTTTTCCCGACAATATTTTAGTTTAGGAGAGGGCACAGGTTTGGTCATCATGTCAGCCACCATTTCTTCATGAGGTATATACACAAGATTTAAAATTTTATTTTCAACTCTTTCTCTCACGAAGCTTAATCTTATGTCCATATGTTTTTCTTTGAAATGTTGTTTTCGATAAGCTGCAATTGCGATTGCAGCTTAATTATCGCAAAAGACTTCATGCACTCCCTCCTTCATATATCCCATTTCTTGACAAAGCTACCAACTACCGATGACTTGACGGACGTTAGGTACCACGATCAGTTCCTGGGTTTGTCAAGTACCTTTTGGTAAATTTACCTTATTCACCCCTATCTTCTCTAGTGAGCTTAGGCAGCCATGGCTCTAGCTCCTTATCCTGCCTTTAGTGACTACGACAAGTGTGGGGGCTTGGAGAGGGGAGTTCGAGGAAGACTGCCTCTGCTATTTTCTATCCTAATACAGACCTAGAAAATACTCAAATATCAACATGGTGATATCACTGTGCTCCCTTTCCAAATGTACCATAATTCTCTGGTTCCAACCAATCTCATGACTCTCTTGGCTGCCTCCCAATCTCTCTTTCTAGGATCGTTAAGACTCCTATTGAGGAATCTTACAGCTGCCGCTATGTTCGGCCTTGTACATTTCATAAAGTAGATTAAACTTCCTACGACCTGTCTGTAAGGAATAGACTTCATAAACTCTCTCTCCTCTGGACTCATCTGATCATCTAAGATTATCACTCCTCTACTACACTCCCATCACTTACTTTCTTCAAGTCCATGGGAGTGGTACAACAGTTAGCTTTCTCCATTTGAAATTTCTCAAGAATATTTCCTATTGCTTCTTTCTGTGTGAGTCTTATGATCCTCTTCCCCCTATCTCTTTCCATTTGAATTCCCAAAATATATCTTGCCTCCCCTAAATCTTTCATGTCAAATCTGCTTCTAAGATCTTTCTTCAACTTATTGATCTTTTCCAAAGACTTACTTAACACCAGCAGATCATCCACATAAATTGCAATAAAGATCACACCATCCTCATCTTCAAACATATAGATAGAATGGTCAGAACTGATCCTGATATATCCTAGACAAGTAAAAAACTCATCTAGTTTTTTATCCCACTGTCGAGGAGCCTGCTTAAGTCTATATAATGACTTTATGAGCCTACAGATTTTGCTTTCTTCCCCATACTCCACAAACCCTTCCGGTTGCCGCATTAAGATTTCTTCCTTTAACTCACCATTGAGGAAGGCGGTCTTAATGTCCATCAGATGAATTTCCATGTCTTCCGCTGTTGCCAGACTAAAGAGAATCCTTACTGATGGGAACCGAACAACTGGAGCAAATGTCTCCTCATAGTCAATCCCCTCTTTTTGGGTGAACCCTTTTGCTACCAAACCTGCCTTATATCTTTCAACGGTATTATCTGGGTTCAGTTTTAGTTTAAATACCCATTTATAGCCAATAGGTTTTGATGTCTGGAGGGCAATCTGCTAGCTCCCAAGTATTTGCTTCCATGATGGAGGCCATCTCATCATATATGGCTCTAATCCATCTGTCCTTTTCTGGGCTGTTCACAGCCTCTAGGTATGAACGAGGCTCATCAAGATGAGATAGCTTAGTAACCTTACGAGAAGCTTGTTTCTCTTGTATCCTTTT
Organism: Zygnema cylindricum; assembly: GCA_037447655.1. Lineage (NCBI taxonomy): Eukaryota > Viridiplantae > Streptophyta > Zygnematophyceae > Zygnematales > Zygnemataceae > Zygnema > Zygnema cylindricum. The sequence goes on along the minus strand of JBBHKE010003380.1, from coordinate 279,576 downwards.
GCTGCTCCTTCTTCCTCCCTCAAACTCTGAGTCTGGGTTTCTCCTTATCGTCTCATCGTCTCCCCTATCCATCGAAGTTGAGTTCGGTTCCTCCACTTTTGTCTCCTCGAAGTCCCTAGGAATATGTGTGGTGTCCGGTAACTCTTTTGTTTCTTGGATCTCCCCTGAATCTGCAATCACTGTCTCACTCATGTCCTTTTCAGGAAAAACAGAGTTCTCCTCACTTTTAGACTCAAACATGGTTATTATCTTTTTGGTATATTTGAAGGGGTCAATTGACTTTCCTTCATCCATAACGACTAGATGTTTGACCATAATGATATCTTGCTTTGCTAAGTCATAAACTCTATATCGTAAGACATCCTCGTTATATCCTACGAAATATCCGGGTTTTCCATTAGCATCAAGTTTCCAGTTTTTATTGTCCGTATCTAGACTGTAAACTTGGTTACCAAATACTTTAAGGTGAGAGATATCCGGTTTCCTTCCAACCCATCTCTCATAAGGTGTCATACCTTTGACTGCTGAGGTAAGGACTTTATTCTTAATATAGTTGGCACAATTCATGGCTTCTGCCCAAAATCTCTTTCCTATTTTCTTGTCAGCCAACATACTGTTTACACTTGTCAGCCAACATACTGTTTACACTATCTCTTAGTGTTCGGATTAACCTCTCAGCTACTTCATTTTGCTCTAGATTATGTGGTACAACTTTCTGGTGTTGAACTCCCTCATCTCTCAAGTATTCCTCAAAGTGGTTAGAGGTATTTTCTTCCACGTTATCACTCTTTATTCTTTTAATGGGGGTTGCATGCAACTTCTCACTCAATGCTTTATATTATTTGAAGTAAGTTGGTGTTTCAGAATTGGTTTTTAGGAAGTAGACTCTAGAATATCTATACCAGTCATCACTAATTGTCAACAAATACATATTCCCTCCAACTAAGGGTACCCTTGCTGGTCCCCAAATATGTGTGTGGATCAAATCTAATACCTTCCCTCCTCTATATGTGGCAGCTTTAGGAAAAGGAAATCTTTGAGCATTTCCTTGGGCACTACCACTACAATCATCCACCATTTCATTTTTACTGAATTGAACGCCTTCCACTACACCAAGCTTATTTATTTCCCTCAACCTATCAAAATGCACATGCCCCAACCGCTTGTGCCAAATCATGAACTTTGGGACACCAACATAATAAACATTTTTATTTTCATTACTCAGGTTAAGCCTAAACATTCCTTGGCTACCCTTATCTGGAGTGAAGTAAACCTCATCCCCAAACTTAGCTGTAAAGACTCACTTTCTAGTGAAAGTATCAATTTCTTTGTGATCTAAAACAGATGTAAAGACAAGATTTTTACTCAGCTGAGAAATATAGAGCACATCTGAGAAAGTGAGTATAGAAGTCTTACCCTCCACTTAGACTTTTAGATCTATTGATCCCACTAGATCTGTAGTAACCACTCTCCCATCCCCATACTCTATTTCTATAGTAGGGATTTTCCTTAGCTTAGTGAAGAGGTCATTGTTATAACACATATGCATGGATGCACCTGAGTCGATGATCCATCCTTCCTGTGGAGCTTCCCGAATTGCTCCAAGGGCACATTTGTATCTCTGAGGGATTTCCTTCTCCTCCAGACTCTCCTCAAGAAGAAGCTCCCCGTCCTCCTCAAGGGACTCGTCCTCGGTGTCTCTTGTCACCTTTGTGACCAAAAGTGCCTTTTTCTTCCTTGTGGAAAAACCCCCTCCATGATTCTCTTAGAGCTTCAGCTCTGACAGCTTGACACAATCTGCGATGAAGTGTCTTGGCTTTTTGCAAAAATGACATAGGCCATTTGGGGGCCTTGGTCCTTCTAGCTGAACTCTTTCTCCTTTGTATGATTTTTTCAGATCTGGTCTCCACCTGTCCCCTCCGGCGGCTAGAGCTTGAACGCTCTTTCCTCCTCTCATGATTTCAATCGTGTTCTCCTGCATAAGTATCATGCGGACCACTGTATTCCACATCCATGAACTATCACTCATTCCCTGTACCCTGTACACTATATTCTCATGCTCGTCACGTAACTTCATGATGAGAGTGTTAACCTTCATCTTCATTGTACCTGTCCATCTGGCATTCTCCATCTCCATATACAAACAAGAAAAATCATTTCAGTAGTCTAACATCTTTCCCCCTTTGTAAGTATAATTTCCCAACTTTTGCTCTGCCAACTGGAGCTCTTGAATTGTTCCAACTCTATAGATCTCTATCAAACTCACCCACAACTCCTCGGCCTTGTAAACGTGAAGGTGGGGAGTTGCCAAAGATTGTGTGAGATGTCTCAGAATGAAAGTCTTGGCAGCCATGTTGGTGTCTTCCCACATTTGAATATCGGTCTCCACGGTCTTCACGATCACCGCTCCGGGTGTCGTGGGAATAGGAGGAATAGGAGGAATAGGATTAAGAGGTGTCTCCTTTTCTTTCCCTTTTTCGGACACACTGCTGTCCCCATCATCTGCCTCTTCTGTTGTAGCAGATGTTGCTATAGAAAACCTTATTCCACCAAATCCCGGTGGTGTTCCATGCGGTGGACGTTTCACCTGTCCGCTAACAATACCCCAGTATCGTTTTTCACACAAAGCCCCTATCATCATGGCTTCCAAATAGATAAACCATGATCCATTGAAGATGGTCACCCTAGAGGGTGGGCCCATAACGTGCACATCTGTGTCTTCCATTGGACTTCAAAATTTAGGAAGTCTCTAGATAGTTATTAACTAACCCACTTTCAATGACAACCACTGCTACCCTAGCTCACAAGTAGACAATCTCACTGTATTCCTCTGCAGCGTAGACTCCCCTGAGGCCGTAGAAAAAAGAATTTGTGAAAACGCCCAACCATGCGATAAGTTATGAGATAGTAAAAAATACCAATTTGTAGAAACTCTCAAAGGGAGAGGTGACTACCTACCAAGATTTACTAAGTCTTGATTCCCTCTAATAACTTATATCTATTGAAGTACGGACCAATAAGAATAGTGTACCGTACCAAAAAGTACTACCGTCGGTGTACCTTTTGTACGGCCTATGTACGGCAAGGCTATTAAACGGACGCGTGTTCGCTTTTCACTCGTCCGTAAGTTCTTCGGAATTCCCAAAACCGAATGTCATCTCTCCACGTGGCTCTAGTTCATGCCACGTCACAAAACGCCAAAGTGACCATTTCGGGATCTCGGTGAAGACGTATGTTGTTGGATACGAACCGGCATTCAATATCGTCTGTCGAAACAAATGTCAAATTCATTTGTTTCGTGCGCGATCCAGTCCGCACTGAATTTAACCTATTCTATGATGTTACATTTACATTTTCGTTAATCGGTTTAGCGGATGTAACATACTTTAAATATAAGTCACACACTATATACTCTAGCGAATATCTACGACAGACTGGTTAGAGGGGACGGCTACGCCACACTCTACCGGTCGAGGGTTCGAGTCTTGTTGGACTCAACCTTTTTGTAGAGAGTGACTTAAAGGTCACTCTTTAACCCTGTCTATGGAGCTAAGGCAGCCATGGCTCAATCACTCTCTCTCTCCTTCAGTGACAACAAAAAGTATGGGGGTAAGAGAGAAGAGATGAAGACTAGCTGCCTGCATGTTTCTTTATCCGCTAATATACTAAGACCTATAAATACCCAAAAGCTATTTATTTCAACAGGGGAAACGATGAGACTGTAAGGAGAAACCCAAGACTTCCCTCTATTCCACCCTCATAATTTGAGGGAGGAAGAAGGAGCAGCAAAAGGAGACAAGAGAAACAAGCTGCTCGTAAGGTAACTAAGATATCTCATCCTGATGAGCCTCACTCATACTTAGAGGCAGTGAACAGCCTAGAAAACGACCGATGGATTAGAGTCATAAATGATGAGATGGCTTCCATCATGGAAGCAAATACTTGGGAGCTAGCAGATTATCCTCCAGACAGAAAACTTAATGGCTGTAAATGGGTATTTAAACTAAAACTGGACCCAGGTAATACCATTGAAAGATATAAGGCTCGTTTGGTAGCAAAGGGGTTCACCCAAAAAGAGGGGATTGACTATGAGGAGACGTTTGCTCCAATTGTTCGGTTCCCATCAGTAAAGATTCTCCTTAGTCTGGCAGCAATGGAAGACATGGAAATACATCTGATGGTCATTAAGACCGCCTTCCTCAATAGTGAGTTAGAGGAAGAAATCTTCATGCGACACGCGGAAGGGTTTGTGGAGAATGGGGAAGAGAGCAAAGTCTGTAGGCTCATAAAGTCATTATATGGACTTAAGCAAGCTCCCCAAAAATGGAATATAAAACTAGATGAGTTTCTTACTAGTCTAGGATATATCCGAATCAGCTCTAACCATTCTATTTATATGTTTGAAGATGAGGATGGTGTGATTTTTATTGCAATTTATGTGTATGATCTGTTGGGGTTAAGAAATTCTTTCAAAAAGATCAATAAGTTAAAGAAAGATCATAGAAGCAAATTTGACATGAAGGATTTAAGGGAGGCAAGAAATATTTTGGGAATCCAAATGGAAAGAGATAGGGGGAAAAAGATCATTAGACTCACTCAGAAAGAAGCAATAGGAAATATGCTTGAGAAATTTCAAATGGAGAAAGCTAACAGTTGTACCACTCCCATGGACTTGAAAAAAGTAAGTGATGGGAGTGTAGAAGGAGGAGTGATAAACTTAGATGATCATATGAGTCTAGACGAGAGAGATTTTATGAAGTCTATTCCTTAGAAACAGGTCGTAGGAAGTTTGATCTACTTTATAAACTGTACAAGGCCAGACATAGCACCAGCAGTAGGAGTCCTCAGTATGAGTCTTAACGATCCTAGAAAGAGAGATTGGGAGGCAGCCAAAAGAGTCATGAGATATCTGGTTGGAACTAGAGAATTATGGTTGCATTTGGGAGGGGAGCACACTGATATCACCACTTAGAGTGATGTCAGTCATGGGGATGCACCTATGAGAAGATGCACTTCTGGATATGTTTTGTATGTGGGGGAAGATGATTGCTGTTGAAGCAGTAAGCAACAAATGATGGTTGCTCAGTCTACTATGGAGGCTGAGTATATGGCGTCTTGTTCTGCTGTAAAAAAACTAATGTGGGTGAAGTCATTGTTGCAATAACTGGGATATATGAAGGAGGGAGTGCATGAAGTCTTTTGCGATAATCAAGCTGCAATTGCAATTGCACCTTATCCAAACAACATTTCAAGCTAAACATATAGACATAAGATTGAGCTTCGTGAGAGAAAAAGTTGAATATATAATTTTGAATCTTGTGTATAGACTTGATGAAGAAATGGTGGCTGACATGATGACCAAACCTGTGCCCTCTCCTAAACTAAAATATTGTAGGGAAAATGCGGGTTGAAAGAAAAATTAAAACTAGACTAGAAAATAAGGGGAGTGTTGAAAATAAGTATTTTCTAGGTCAAAATTAAATAAAAAGTGAAGAGAGCACAAGTAGTCTGTCTCCACCTCTCTCTCTCTCCATCCCCCATACTTCTTGTAGTCACTGAAGGAGAGAGAGAGAGAGTAGTGGAGCCATGGCTGCCTCGGCTTCACTTGTGCACGACTAAAGAGTGACCTAAGTCACTCTCAAACAAAAGGTTGAGTTCGGCAAGACTCGAACCCCCGACCGGCTGAGCATGGCGTAGCCGTTAGCTCTAACCGGTCTGTCGTAGAAGTTTGCTAGAGTATTTAGTGTTTGATAAATACTTAAACACTGTTACGGTAGTTATTTCGATTAACTAAAATACAGACATAACTACATAGAGCGGATTAAATACAGTACAAATATGATTCCGCACAAAACAAATGAATCAGACATTTGTTTCGACGGTTGAGATCAAATACGAAATTCTATCCGACGGCGCACGTCATCGTCAGGATCCCGGAATGGTCACTTTGGCATTTAGTGACGTGGCATGACCTGGTGCCACGTGGAGAGATAACATTCGGTCGCGAGAACTCCGAGGATTGTACGGACGAGAGAAAAGTGGACACACGTCCGCTTAATAGCCTTGTCGTACATAGGCCGTAAAAAAGGTACACCGGCAGTAGTACTTTTTGGTACAATACAGTATTGTGATTGGTCCGTACTTCAGTAGATAGGAGTTATTAGAGGGAATCACGACTTAGTAAATTTTGGTAGGCAGTCACCTCTCTCTTTGAGAGTTTATACAAATTGGTATTTTTACTGCCATATAACTTACCGCGTGGTTGGGCGTTTTCATAAATTCTTTTTCCTACAGACTCACGGGAGTCCAGGCTGCACACGGGTGCTGTCAGATTGTCTCTTTGTCTGCTTGGGTAGCAATGGTTGCCATTGAAAGTGGGTTAGATAATAACTATCTAGAGGCTTCCTGAATTCTATAGTCCAATGGAGGACACAAAATTGCAACACAAAGCCTCTGAGATAACCCTGACCCCTTTGTGTTTCAGCAAGAATAACTGCCACCCATGCAAAAAAAAACCTAACCACTTTCACCGTTTGGAAGGTAAGACTCCCTTGAGTCGATAGCAAAAAAAATCTTTGAATTTGCTCCCGTGAGTAGTAAGTTATGATGGGTCAGAGTTGACCTTTTGTACAAAAGATCTCTCGGAGAGAGGAACCTATCTACCTAATTTTTCAAAGTCCTATCTCTCTCACAAACTCTATCTACTAAGGTATGGCACCAATTACAATACCGTGTCGTACAAAACGGCACAAATTACAATATTGTGTCGTACAGAAAGGTACAGGTGTCGGTGTACTTTGTGTACGGATATTTTACGACATTGCCAAAAAGTCGACAGATGTCATATCTGGATTCGTTCCTTTTATTCTCGGAGATACCACAATCCAATGTGGTTATGCCACTTGTCATTTGATGTGGCGTTGACCCCTAACCGCCAAAATCATATTCCGCGATCTCGGCATCCTTTGCGGTCGTCCGATCGAAACCAGATTTCAATCTTAGCTGTCATAAATACTTTCGCCATATTTATGTCATACTTGAACAAATGCAAGGTATTTGTTTCGAGATGTTCTATATCCTCTACAATACAAAATGTATCTATGTCCTAATATTCGGTTAAATGAAATAGTCTACGTATAAACATATTTATACTTATCAGACCGTATATCACGTAACACTGGTCTTAAACTAATTCGATATAACTACCAATTGCCTGCGACTTTGACGAACAACAGGTACTAGGTTCAAATCCTGGGTCTGTCAAGTTCCATTCTGGTAAATCTACCAATCTACTATCATCTCCCTCTGGACAGCATGGGCAGCCATGGCTTTAACTCCCTCTCCAACTTTCGATGACTTCCACAAGTGTGGGAGCTGAAGAGAGGAGTTAGAGGCAGACTGCCTCTGCTTCTTTTCTACATTTTTATCTTTTACAAAACCTAGAAAATACTAAATAACCTTTAATTTCTATGGAGTTCATATGCAACCAAAGGTGAAGAGAAAATCATTGCCATGGAAGAGGGAATGGGGGAGAAAGGAAAAGGAACACCTATGATGAGGGGAGCTAGGCTCTCGGCTACGGTCCCACTCGTAGGGGTAATAACTAAAACTGAAGAAATTGACAGTAGAATTTGGGAGTATAAAAACACTATAGCAAAACATCTCATACTTAGAAATGTGTCTTAGTCCATAGCTATCACTTTTTTAAATCTAACCTAGTCTTCAGAAATCTAGGAAACACTAAGTCACATTTATAAGAGTGAGACTATACAGAGGCAGCAATTAGTAAAACAAGAAATATATGCCTATAATTATAAAGGCCGTAGCATGATAGAGTTTTGCAATGATATTGTTGTGTTATATGTTTAGCTTGCTAGTGCGTGATATGTAGAATCTAAGAAGAGAAACATTAACACACTAATCATGAAACTCTCAGATGAGTACGAAAAACATTATTAATCGTATACAAGAAATGGATCGCTCCTTATGGACTTGGAGCATTACCATAGAGATAATTCTTGTGAGGGAAAGAACTTTAGAGCTTCGTAGGGGAAGTGACAGGGTAAATGCACTAACACTACTGTTGACTTGCGACAGCGTAATAAGAAGAATGACGGTGAGAAGCGGAAGCGTGAAGAGAGGAAGAAAGACAAAGGTAAACCTTATCGGAACTTCGGTGGAAAAAGAGAGAGAGGAAAAGAAAGGGGATCTTTGAAAAAGGGGTTTGCTTGTTTTGTATTGAACTGGTTCACTATATGGAGGGGTCTCCTTGTTTGGAAGAAATTAGAAGTTGGAATGGGAATGAGGAAAAAGAAGGGGAAGAGGAGAAAGAGGATGTAGATATTTAGGAGCTTATTCACATCGGTAAAATGGGAAAGAGAAAAAAACACACAGAAATTCCACGAAAGCAACAGTGTGTTTTTGGAGGTATAAGGAAAGTAAAGAGAGAGGAGGTACTTGAGGATTTTAAGGAGTGTAGATTGTATGACTTAGAAATGAAAAAGTCGGATCTAGGATCCATAATTGAAAAAGGGAAAAATAAAAATAATGAGGATAATGTCATAGATATTTTGGAAACAGAAAACTGGTCGGAAAGGGAGACTTCAACAGATTCTGAGTAAAGGGGAGAAGTAAATCTAGAGGGGGCTCCAAAGGATAAGGGGAGAAGAGGAATATATGATGAAAGGTTTAGGGGAGGAGGAATATATTTTGGGAATTAAAATAGATAGTGATAGCGGAAAGTAATCCATGGGAGAGAGTGAGGAAAAATCAGAAAATAGGGTAATTATCATAGATAAAAATATGAGTTCGGAAGATGTAGATTTTATAAAGAACTTAGTGGGGACTCTTGATTTAAGGGTAATTTTGGGGGGTAATGGTTTTTAAATCACTGGTGGGAGTGATGCCATCTATGAAGGTGTGCCCGTAAAAGGGTTAGCATCTGGGTCCGTGTTGCGGATTAGGGATGGGATTGTTGTTTGAACTGCAAGCGCGAATTAACATGTTGCTCGGATGAGAAAGAGATGAGGTTGATAAAATCCTTGCTCCATGACCTCGGATTTATGAAAAGTTGCATGCAAAATATAATGTGTGACCAACAAGATGCAATGTTTATTTCGCCACATTTAATATACTCCTTTAAACACGAGGATATTCACTTAACGTTTTATAAAGTGAAAAGAAAGAAGAGAAAGAAAACAAAAAAGATGTTTTTTATTGGGTTGAAAAGTAAATTATACTAGAAAATAAGGAGAGTCATGAAACTAATGTATTTTCTAGGTCTATATAGGAAAAAGAAAAAGAGAAAGTCAGCAAAGGCAGTCTGCTCTCGCTCCACTCTCCAGTCCCCATACTTGTTGTAGTCACTGAAGATCGGGGAGAGAGATAGAACCATGGCTGCCTATGCTGTCCAAGGAGACACGGAATAGGCTAGAAACTAAGTCTGTATCAAAAAGTGGTTGTCGCCTCCAGGATTTGATCCTGGTACCTATCGTGCATAAGACTAGCCGGTAGCCGGTAGCTTTCTCTAATCTAGGACCAGTGCTAGAGTATATAGGGTACGATAATTATCTAAACATTGGCGACCCAATATGTTTCATTTAACATATTACAAGACGTACTGTACAAGGAAATGAATTAGACCGCACGAATTCTAGACCGCACCAAATTAAAGGAACGACATTTTATTTCGACAGTCAGTATTAAATGTCGATCTTCATCGACGGCCGTCGTGCGAACCGGAATTCCGGAATGGTCGCCTTGGCCTTTTTGGGCGCCGCCACTCCGAATGACACGTGGCGATATCGTGGAGGATTGCGGGATCTCCAAAATGCAAGATGATATGTCTTTATGTGACAAATGTCACATTATGGCGATATCATACAAGGACCGTACAAAAAGTACTTCGGAACTTGTACTTTCTTGTACAGTACAGTCATATGATTAGTTCGTAGCTCAATACTAGGGGGCTTAGAGAGGGTTTTTAGGACTTATAATATTTTGGTAGGTAGCCGCCTCTCTCATATAGAGCATCTGTATAAATCAGCAGACTTTGCCATTTAATATCAACTCACTAGGCTGACCATTTTCAGTGATTCTTTTTGCTCCGAACTCTGCAGAGTCTAAGCTACACACGGGTGTAGTCGGTCAAAGTCTTTGCCTGCCAGGGTGGCGGTGTTTCTAAGGGAAAGTCAAAGACGGGATTGTTATCCAAAACTCATATTCTAACTTTGCATTTTGTGAGGGAACTGAGCACACAGAAAGTCTTATTTCACAGCGGTAAAGCTGTATTGGGGTTATGATTGTCGTGGTGTCAGTCATTGGGTTTATATCAACTTGGAGTCAGCACTTTCTAGATAAGCTTCTTTTGAGTTGCCTACTTTGAGGACCTATGGAGATCTCAAAGTTTCAGGTTATGGGCCCACCATCTAGGGTGCCTATATTTGATTGAACAAACTTCACTTATAAGGAGTTTACGATGGAGGGATTGCTTTTCGAAAAGCACTTATGGGGAGTTGTTTCGGGACAAGTGAGGTGTCTGCAATTCTGTGTCCTCCATTGGACTACAGAATACAGGAAGCCTCTAGATAGTTATTAACTAACCCACTTTCAATGACAACCACTGCTACCCAGGCAGACAAGCAGACAATCTAACTGCACCCTTGTACAGCCTGTACTCCCCGAGTCCGTAGAAAAAGAAATCTCTGAAAACGCCAAACCACGCGATAAGTTATAAGGTGGCAAAGATGCCAATTTATACAAACTCTCAAAGAGAGAGAGAGGACTATCTTTCTGATTTTTCCTAAGTCCTAGTTTTTCCTAGTTCCTCTCACAACCCCTATCTACTACATGTACGAACCAATCAAAACATTGTATAGTTCCAGAAAGTACTACTGCCGCCTCTGTACGACAAGGCCATTAGGCGGACGCGTGTCCATGTTCCACTCGTCCGTACGTTCCTCGGAATTCCTACGACCAAATGTCGTCTCTCCACGTGGCGCCAGGTCATGCCACGTCACTAAATGCCAAAGTTACCATTCGGGATTTCGGCGATGATGTGCGCCGTCAGATTTGACGCGAAATGTAATCTCAACCATAATAAATACTTGCGCGATATTTGTTTCGATGTCAAAACAAAATGCGCGATATGCGTTTCAATTAGTATACTACTTCGTACTTTATCAAAACTGTATCTATGCACGCCGTAAAGATTTTCAGTTAAATGATTTCTATATAGTACAATAGTTTAAATACTAATCAAACCCTATATCTCCTAACGGACTTCTACGACAAACTGGTTAGAGCTAACGGCTACGCCGCGCTCCACCGGTCGAGGGTTCGAATCCTGCCGGACTCAACCTTTTGTTGAGAGTGATTTAAGTCACTCTTTAGTCCTTCCCATGGAGTTGAGGCAGCCATGGCTCTATTGCTCTCTCTCTCTCCTTCAGTGACTACAACAAGTATGGGGGCGAGAGAGAAGTGATGGAGGCAGGCTGCCTACATTTTCTTTTGTATGTTTTCCGCTAATTAATTTAGACCTAGAAAATACAATAAAACTAATTATTTCAACAGTGTCGCCACCGGGCTTTGGTGGAACTCACTACGAAGATTCATCTGGGGCTTCCCAGAAAACCAACCGGAGTTAAGATGCAACGGAAGGTGAAGGGAAAATCATTGCCATAGAAGAGGGAATATGAGAGAAAGGAAAAGGAACACCTATGGTGAGGGAAGCTAGGCTCTCGGCTACGGTCCCACTTGTAGGGGTTAAAACTTAAACTGAAAAAACTGACATTAGAATTTGGGAGTATAAAAAAACTATAGCAAAACATCTCATACTTAGAAATGTGTTTAAGACCATAGCTATCACTCTTTTAAATCTAACCAAGTCTTCAGAAAAATGGGAAACACTAAGTCACATTTATAAGAGTGAGACTATACAGAGGCACCAATTAGTAAAACACGAAATATAGGCCTATGGTTATAAAGGCGGTAGCATGATAGAGTTTTGCTATGATATTGTTGTGTTATATGTTGAGCTTGCTAGTGCAGGATATGTAAAATCTGAGGAGAGAAACATTAACACAATAATCATGAAACTCCCAGATGAGTACGAAAACATCATTAACCGTATACAAAAAATGGATCACTCCTCATGGACTTGGAGCATTATCATGGGGATAATTCTTGTGAGGGAAAGCACTTTGGAGCTTTGAAGGGGAAGTGGCAGGGTAAATGCATTAACAATGGTGGTGACTTGCAGGAGCGTGATTAGAGGAATGATGTTGAGATTTGTGTATTTTCTTTGTCTGTATTAGGATAGGAAAAAGGCAGAGGCAGTTTGCCTCTAACTCCCTTCTCCTAGCCCCCACACTTGTTGTAGTCAGTGAAGGTTGGAGAGGGAGCTAGCGTCATGGTTGCCTAAGCTGTCTAGAGTGACAGATAGCAGATAGGGTAGATTTACCAAAAGGATTTTGACAGACCCAGAAGTTGATCCTGGTACCTAGCGTTTGTCAAGTTCACCGTATCCGTTAGCTTTATCCAATAGACTAGGACCAATGCTAAACTACATAGGGTATGATAGATATTTAAATATATACACACCGAATATTCCATTTAACTAATAGAACGCAATCGTAAAGGATAGAACCTACTGTACTTTATATACCATACGAAATAAATGATATGGACATTTTTTTCGACGGTGTATATCAAAGACTTTGCTTTTGGAAAATGGCATCTATTGGTCGAGACCCCCTCCACGGCCCTTGTACGGAAAAAAATGCACGGAAAAAAGTCATTCACAGGCTGGGAACGTGAAGTGGGTTTTTTTTTCGGTACTACTAGAACAAAATGTTAAAAACTTCTAACACGTGCGACAGCATCCGCCTATTTGCTCAACTCATGGAACTTTATTTAAAATCATCTCGCGAGGTGATTTTATATAAAGTTTGAAGATAAGCTGAAAGGACGCCAAAGTGGGTCGAAATGCGCTAGTTGACAAATTTCATCGCGCTAGATCACAAATCGAGTGCATGTAAATTTTCAAGGTAACGGAACTTCTATCGCGATAATTTCAATTTTTTTGTACGGCTGCAGATATTCTCGTTTTTTTCCAAGTTATAGAGGAAAACGACAGAAAATAATTGTAAATTTAGCACGTTCGAAAGTACCCTAAGGTCCCTTACTTGGGTATCATGCCAAATTTTGGGCGTATCTTTGCAACGAGACATCAAAAACACGTGCCGTAAATTCATTCGTCAAGAGAAATCAGAAAAAGCGACAACCGAAACGGAACGTCATAAAGGATGACAATCCCATAAGGACTCCTACTTGGGTACACATTCGTCTTTCAGGCACATCTTTGCACATAGATACCGGAAATGTGCACTAATAATTTTCCCTTCAAGAAACTTGGAGAGCTATGCAATTATCTATAGCATGCCAAGTTTTGGCAAACAGAAGCGGATGGTGGCTATTTTTCTCGATATCGGTAGGCCGAAAATTCTAAGGTATGGGAGTCCGCCAAAAGTCCGCCGATTCGTGTTCCAACAATTTTCTTGAGTAGAACGGCTTAATACAAGCACCTTTCACAAAATGAACTTTTTTGAAAAGTGATCTGATCGGCAGAAATAATTGTCGAAGGAAAAAAGCCACCCGGGTGCCTTTGGACCCATTAATTGTCATATTTTGTGAGCGCTAAAAGTATAAAGTGTTTGTTACCAATATTGTTGTCACATCAAACATAAATTTGTGTTACAAACATGGTTAGGAGTTTATTTTACCTCTTTTTGTGAGCGAAAACTATAAACGTTGTTTGTCACAAATATCTTTGTAAGCGCAAACCCAAATTTGTGTAAGAAACAATGTTTAGGGTTTTTTTTAACACTTTTTTTGTGCGTTAATTATAAACTTTGTTCGTTAATATTTTTGTTGGTATCGCAAACACACATTTTTGTTGCAAACATAGTTTAGGGTTATTTATTTACTATTTTTGTGGACGTAATTATAAATGTTGTTCATTACAAGAAATTATTGTTAGCGCAAACACAAATTTGAGTTATAAACATGGTTGAGAGTTTATTTTAATAGAGCTGCTTGATTTTAGTCCACTAAAGTGGACTCTGAGGGTCGAACTTTGAGTAATTATTATGGATGAAGGTTGAAGAATTTGACATATGTCCCTTTAATGCAAAAGTCTTAAATAGACCTCGGTAAGCGGAAAAAAATGTTGGATTGAAAAATCGGGAACTTTTTCTAAGGAAAATAAATTTGGTAAAAAAAGGTGCAAAGTTGGTTATTGTAAAAGGCTTGCAAAAATTGTTAGCGAAAGTTGCTCGTTTTTAAATGGGATTTCGGTGACGGACTCCTGTGAATAAAAATGTTGGGCATTGTATCGAATTTTGTTGTTGCAACTTTCTTGGAAAGGTGATAATGCACAGATTTTCCCCAAAGAAATATCTGTACCAACATTCGCATTTGATGGCGTAATTTGAACACCGTATCGGAAAATAACCTCATTGTATCGAGATTCAACCTACCTTAAGATCGCATTTTTTGCGAAGACCACCTAGATTCGACTGTATTTGGAGCATTTGCTTTATGGAGTACACGCAAAAATTAGAGGGCAATGACTCATATTTCTGGTATGATAGTCACTAAGAGTCTAGAGTCAGGGGAGGAGGAGTTTATGGCTTCTAAACCATACAGGTAGGAAGTTCGTAGCCTCATCTATTTTATGAATTACACGAGGCCGGATATTTCCTTTGCTATTGGTGTTCTGAGAAGGAGCTTGCAAAATCTGAAAAGATTAGACTAGGAAGCTGCAAAAAGGGTTTTGAGATACCTGGCAGGGACTCGGAACCTCATACTTATTCTTGGAGGAGGAGAAGTGAAATTGCAGACTAAGAGCGATGCTAGCTATGGTGACATGCCTAGCAGAAAATCAACGAGTGGTTATATTTTGCATATTGGAAACAGCAGCAACAAGCTTCAAAAGGTCACATCTCAGTCAACGATAGAGTCGTAATATATGGCTCTGCCCTCACAAAACTCCTATGGGTAAAGGCCTTTCTACAAGAACTAAAGTAGATGTAGACTGGACCGCTGGTCATCTAGTGTGACAACCAGGCAGCCATTGCCATTGCCTCCAATCCCAGCCATCACTTTAAGAGTAAGCACATGGATGTCAGGTTACATTTTGTTCGGGAAAAAATACTTGCCAGAGTCATTAAAATGTGTTATTTGGCTGATGAAAAGATGGTTGCATACATGCTAACAAAAGCTCTTCCTACACTAAAATTATAGTTTTGCAGAGATGTTATTCTGCTAAGTGGATAATTAAGTCTAAAGCTTTAGGGGAGTGTTGGATTTAAAGCTTTTTCCTTAGTAGATAGGACTGTGAGGGGAGTTTAGGACTTAGAATATTTTGTCTAAGTCAAAATGTAATAGTTACCTTTATTTGTGTTATAGTAGCAGAAAAACAATAGAGTGTATTCCACTTCTACAGGGACACGCGTCGGCATCTAAGACCTGTGGAAATATTCCGGAAGGGCGCCGACAATAACTTACACGTGTTGACCATCGAACGAGCGAACTCTCCGGATCCAACACACGGAGTCAAAAGCGGGCATCTAGGAAAAATGTTTTATACGGAACAAATATGTATCGTTGATACGAATCGAGTCGAGGGACGAGATTTCGAGCGAGGACTTGTTGAAAAAGGGTATTTTATAATCTATCTTCTTAGTTAGTCTATGGTCATCTTTCATTTCTCGTACTTGTCGTAGTCACTGAGAACTAGCAAGCCGCCATGTCTACCTCAGGCAAATGAGAAGACAAGTATATACCATTTACATTTATATTTGTGGTTTTGTGTTTGTACACGTGTGGATTCATGAACTCATAGAACACGCTATAATCATCCAACGTCAACATTTTAGCAATCTGATAATATAATTAAAAAGATTTCATGTGAGACACTTCTCTTGTCCATCGATACACTTCAAATACTTCGATTTATTGAATGCCATAGTGCATTGCACCACAAAATCGGGCGATATATCGTTTATTGCTATCAACACTAAGGAATAATTATAATGACTAATTTTTTATGGTTAATAATTATATTTCTGGGAAAATGACATAGACGATTCCAAACCGGAGAAATAATAAGTATTAATAATGTTGTTTTGTATTCTTGAACAAAAAAAAGTTCGTGCGGGAACTATGTTATCCACACTAATAGCGATTCACGGTGTGGCGCGCAGTGGAAATTGACTTCTTGATCAACTATCTTCAAAATTCAGAGGAGGAAAAAACCAATATCGCAGAAAATAAATATTGCAAACTTTTTTTCATTATCGCATATTGCAAACTAGTTCATCGTATTATTTCTATTGGAGATGATATAATTTGACGCCATAAATTGCAAAAGGCAAAGGACGCCAAAAGAGGGAAAACTCCTCACAGAAGAGAGAAGACGAAAGTGGAGAGGTCGTCTGAGAGCGAGAGAAGAAGGTACGAATGACTTAAAGACTAGGTGTACTGACTACATACAAGACTTCGTATGAAACATAAAGTATGCAGTACTTACAAGACATCAAATTAGACTAAGAGGGGATCTTGGAAGTAGGAGGAGAAGAAACATGAATGTAAAACATTGTTGCAAAACTTGCGATGAAAGAACCGTCAGGGGTACAAAAGGGGCAAAAAAAAAGGAGGGAGGAAGAGAAAGCTCAAAGGAGGCTCGGTCGAAGTGCGGTCGGCGAAGGGTATGCGTGAGGAAGTCGACAATTGGTCGTCTTGTAAGAATGAAGAAGAGAGAACCATGGGAGACTCACCCAAGGGCGAAGGGAAAGTAAACGTCAATTGGCGTTGTCCTCTTTGTGGAAAGTACACATTTTGTTCGTTGTTCTTGAAACGTATATTACTATATTTCGGATGTACGCATAGTTGTTCAAATCGTGCGATTTTTTCCTTTTTTTCGATAGAAATGTATAATTCGTGACTTTTGAAAAAATCGCAAAAAAACGCGATGTACTTTCTGTCCAGTAAACTGAACAAACAATTTACGAGAAGAGTACTGTAATTCAGTAAATTGTACGGTTTTTTACGGAAATGTACGAAATTTGAGGAAAACATAAGTCGCAGTTATTGGTACTTTTTATCCAGTGAACTGAACAGAAATTTCACGGAACATGTACGTAGTTTTATCGAAAATGTATGGACATTTTTGAAAGGAGACGTTTGAAATGTCAAACTATACGAACGTCTTCTTCATTTTTTTAGAAAGAAGCCGCCATGTAATGTTGAAAAGATAGAGAGAGAA
The DNA here is from genome assembly GCA_037447655.1 of Zygnema cylindricum. NCBI lineage: Eukaryota > Viridiplantae > Streptophyta > Zygnematophyceae > Zygnematales > Zygnemataceae > Zygnema > Zygnema cylindricum. Next base: position 262,250 of record JBBHKE010003380.1, on the reverse strand, counting down.
GGCGACCATGGGTGTCTGTTAGATAGTATCAGATTAACGGACTTTGTCAAAAATTGCGTTTACCGAGATTTGAACCCACATCTACGACACAATGACGTAGACTACTATTATGGTGTCCTTAGCCATGAAGAAATTTCAGTGCGCTAATGGAGTATAGAACTTGTTAAAATATTTATAATGTTTTACCGCTCATTTAGCGAGAAAAACTTGCAAACTTCACTATGTATAAGTTTTTTTTTTCATGTACGGAATAGTACAGAAGGAAATTCATTAACGATTTTTTACGATTTGTTCAAAAGGTTCAATGCGTTCGTTACGTATAATTTGTCGTGATTGGTATGTTCGCACTAATTGTTGTGAACAACTATCGATGTACGGTACCTTAAAGTGTATTTAATTATTTATTATCGTTATATTGTTGATCGCGTCTGTATTACATCGGTTCATGTAAATTCTATCTTCGTGTACAGAGACCTTTACTAACAGTTAAATCCGGACATTTGTACTTGTTGTAGAGCCGTGCATTTGTGTACTTAGTGTACGTTGGCAGATTCTATCATTATGGATTGTGCTTGCTTCCTTTCACATGTAGTTTTTCAGTTTTTGTATTGCCGCTCCTTTTTGTTCCCATGGACTCAGATCAAAGGTCGTAAAATTCAAAAATTTACATAACCGAAACCGACCGTTTTTTTTTTTCAAAATTTGAGTAACCGACGCCCGACTAGGTTAAATCACGCTCTTAAATTGTTAACCGTTAACTGACCGGCATTTACGAAAATAAAAGTAAACCGAAACTCGATTTCTCGCGACTAACCGTGCCCGCCCGTAGCCGAAAAAGTACAAAATTAACTAATGTACGACGTATGAATAAGCCTAAAATTACGATTTGTCGCGTTCTCTAAGATTTGCGAAATGAATAGTGTACTACCGTGTTAGATTTGCGACGCTTTGTCGCGTTCCCTAAGATTTGCGAAATGAATAGTGTTACTACCGTGTCAGATTTGCGACGCTAATCATAATGTCACATACTTCCACGATACCAAAGAGTACAAAGTACAATAATGTTGGATTGTATGGACAGTACAAATTTTTCATTTTTTTTGGTTTTTTGGTTGACCGACTGTAACCGACCGTAACCGACCGTTTTTTTTTTCTGGTGAATCAACCGACCGCAACCGCTCGGCCCTCAAAATTTGGCAACCAAATCCGTTCCAGATCCGGCGCGGGCGGTCAATTAACGGTCGGTCACGGTTTTGGTTGACTGTTTGCGACCTTGACTCGAATCCCCGTTGCTCTTTTTAATAGAGTCGCGTATTTTGATGAGTATAACATTCATTTTGTTCCGAATTCTGCCGTCCGCCGACTTTGTCATCGGCCGTCAATAGTTTGTACCTTTTTGTACTTTGCGGTTCTACTGTACCTCCCTTGTAGACACGGCGTAATTAGTCCACTCTAAATCTAAAGCTACGCCTTCTAATATTGTAACCGTTCACGTTGTACGTTCAATGTACCTATTCTAATCAAAATACATTTTATCTCCTTTACTTCCCTTTTGTATTCTTCCAATTTGTCCTTTGCCATGATCTTCTCTCTTTTATATTTTATACATTTCTTCGATTTTCCCGCCATGTCCTTACCTTCAATACTGATGACGTCCGAGATTTTTCATGGGCTACACAGTGGGCTCCTTGCGACAAGGTCGTTGGACATAATATAATGTAACAATTAAATTATACTTTCTCCAGAAAAACATATTAAAAAGAAAATTATTATTTCTTGAAACTAAGCTCAAGCATCGACACTGTCAAACGTTAAAATTTGAATCGTTAGATTATCATCAAACTTATTAAATCACATAATCTCGTTAAAAAAGCCACTGTAATGTTTCAAGGTTTTAAAATTTTAACGTCGGTTTGTTTTTTTTTTAATTTATGATACCTTCAACTTTATAATTCCAATTGCTTGAACCATACAGGCCTAAAAATATAGCGAGGAAAATATAGATTCGACTACCCTAATTCGACTACTATCACCGTGAATCAATATTAGCGTCAATGTTTTTTTCGCCATTTAAAACATCTTTTCTCCGTACACACTTGTTGGATTCTGGATCTGACGGTTGCGATTGAAAGATAACATTCTCAGCTTCCGATTGGCGGTCTCAAATTCAAAAACCAACAAGTGTGTACGGAGAAAAGATTTTTTAAGTGGCAAAAAAAACATTGACGCTAATAGCGATTCACGGTGTACATAACTGTACTGTAATGATGACTAACCAATAGGTGTGCTATGCATGTACTAGTGTTGGGTATCGAGGACCACTTGCCGATATTCGATATGTACCGAATTTTAGGTACCCGATAATCGATATATCGCTTCGATATATCGATTATCGAAATATCGCGATATTTAACTGATATATCGCCGATGTAATATATCGCAATATATCGAATGTTTTTCTAGGTTTTTTTTTTGTAGTCTACTGCCAGTACTACTGCTTCTGCAGCCCGTAGTAGTAACAGCTGCTGCTAGTACTTGTGTTGTAATCCTTGGTACTAACAGCTGCTGCTAGTACTAGTGTTGCAGTCCGTAGTACTAACCGCTGCTGCTAGTACTAGTGTTGCAGCTGGTAGTACTAACAGCTGCTGCTAGTACTAGTGTTGCAGCTGGTAATACTAACAGCTGCTGCTAGTACTAGTGTTGCAGCTGGTAGTACTAACAGCTGCTGCTAGTACTAGTGTTGCAGCTGGTAATACTAACAGCTGCTGCTAGTACTAGTGTTGCAGTCCGTAGTAATCACAGCTGCTGCTAGTACTAGTGTTGCAGCTGGTAGTACTAACAGCTGCAGCTAGTACTAGTGCTGCAGCTGGTAGTACTAGCAGCTGCAGCTAGTACTAGTGCTGCAGCTGGTGGTACTAGGTGCTGTTAGTACTAGTGGTACTGTAGTGGTACTGCAGGTGGTAGTATTACCTACTACTATTCCACATTTCTGAAATTACACCTCTAATTATAACATCAATAATATTAAAATTCACATTTTTTACTATTCAAAAAGTGCAATATAATTCCAATACCAATTCCAAATATATAACATAAATCAATATGTGGCCACAAGTAACCCATATGGCCACATTAATATTAATTATTTATTTTCCCAATATTCAATTCTAATTCCCTAAATGAAAAAAATTCAAACTCGCAAATATTTCAAAATCCAACATGTCCAAATCATGAGCTTAATTTGACATCTCCCACATTCAAACATGTGATTATTCTATAATCCCAAAATCCCGAATTTCCACTTTCCCAATTTCCCAATATTCAAAATCCAATTCCAAAATTTCCATTAATTCTCACACTAATAAATTTTCTAAATCTATTTCCTCAAATACATAATTTTCCATCAACAATTCTACCTCTCCTAAATGCAAACATGTGATTATTCTATAATCCCAAAATCCCGAATTTTCAATTTTCCCAATTTCTCAAAAACCAAAATCCAAATCCGAAATTTCCATTAATTCTCACACTAACATCATAAATTTTCAACATCCATTTCCTCAAATATATAATTTTCCATCAACAATTCTACCTCTCCCAAATGCAAACATGTGATTATTCTATAATCCCAAAATTCCGAATTTTCCATTTTCCCAATTTCTCAAAATCCAAAATCCAAATCCGAAATTTCCATTAATTCTCACACTAGCAACATAAATTTTCAACATCCATTTCCTCAATATATAATTTTCCATCAACAATTCCACCTCTCCCAAATGCAAACATGTGATTATCCTATCATCCCAAAATCCCAATTTTTCTACTTTCCCAATTTCCCAATATCCGAAATCCAAATCTAAATTACACAATGTTTCTACGACCAAAAAACTGAAATTCAAATTCTCTCAACCGTGCACCCTACAAATCTTCCATAAAAAACATAATTTTGCATAATTATTTTTTGTTGGGTAAAGTATTCCACCAATCTCCAATTTCCTTTCCCGTTTCCTTCCGACGTTTCTTGGAAACAACCTTATTTTTATCGTTGTCGTTAATGTCTCCCTCTTTTAAAATCTCCTTTCCTTTGTCGTCACGAATATTAATGAGCGATTCCGTTGCTTGCCATGATCCTTTCAAAAAAACAAGTCTTTCCACCGATTCCGGAGTCAACCGGTTTCGCTTAATCGTGCTAATTTGACCGGCCATGGAAAAAATTCGCTCGGAAGGAGCCGAAGTGGCCGGTATAGCTAAAATGATTCGAGCCAAAGAGCTCAATGTCGGAAACAAATTTTTCTTTTCGGCCCACCACTTCAATGGGTTTGCCCGTTCGTGTTGTGATTGTTCTAAAACACTTCTTCCTTTGTAAAGTTGAACTTCGTGGAGCAAATGCTCCTTAAACTCATCTCGCGTGAGTTCCGAGGCCGAAGGTTTTTGAACGGTTTCCATTACCGAAGAAATTGGATGCTCTCTTTGTAATGCTATGAAAATGTCATCCTCATCATCATCTTCAATTTCATTCACACCTTTCTCATTTGAATGTTTCCAATTTCCATCATCAACCTATCACTATCACCCTCCGAATGTCCAAACAATTCCGCATCCATGTCAAACTTTCCTAACATCATGTTGACAATTTCTTGCCGTACCTTATCTACCTCCAAAGGTGTTAAAAATACTAGGTTTTTCGTCCTAGGATCTAGTGCACAAGCAATAAACATCTTCATTGGGAGGGTTGTTAACTCACACGTTCCAAATCGACCCTCAAAATCGGTTACGATCTTCTCCGCAATTGCATTAATTGCCAAATCATCACATCCTCCATATGAAGTGTCATCCACTACTTTTTTTAGTCCTTTAAGTAGTGAGTGGACAATTACCGGCACCCAACTCAAAGTTACATAACTTTCCCCTTCCAACACATATTGGGCAACCATGAAAGGTTTTAAAAGAATCGCACCTCTCTCAATGATCATCCACGCCTCTTCACTCAACCTCGCATTCGATGGCACAATTGTTGCCATGATTGCTTGTAACGGATTTTTCAAATACAATATTGAAGTGAGCATAGAGTATGTTGACCACCACCTCGTAGCTACATCCGGAATTAGAACTTTCCACTTCATTTCACTCGCAACATTTTTTAGAATATTAGTTGCTCTCGGTGAGCTTCTAAAAAATCCCACAAGGTTGCGTGCACTTTTCAAGTGTGATGCAACACTAGGACCATTAAAGAGCTTTCCTGTGACAAGCTCTAATAAACGATCCATGCAACCATGCCAATCACAAGACATGGATTTTCCCGCTTTTTTCATAGCATCTGCTGTATCGGTTACACAAACCGCCACTGATTTTTCGGAAATGTCAAATCCTTCTAACATTTCATTACACTTCTCACCAATCGCTTCTGCGGTATGGCTACCAGGAAAAGGAGAGCATCCTAAACAAACACTTTGAAGATCCCAATCAGAGTTGATGAAGTGCGCTGTCATGGAACAAAAGGATTCATTGGACAACGATGTCCATGTGTCCATAGTAATGCTTAAGGTTTCACCTTCCAGAAGCTTCCCTAAACTTAGGCGGACCTTCATCTCGATTTCCTCCATTCTCGAAATTAGTCCACGCTGATGTGGAATCACGACCTTTGGCGCCAAGCCCTTCACCATTTCTCGAAATTTTGGGCTCTCCACGATACTTAGTGGCTTATAGTCCAACACGATCCACCGTATGAGCCTGTCTTTAAATTATGTGGTTGCTCCTCTTTGTACGAAATCCTCCAAAGCTCCCGGCTTTTCTTCTATTTCTTTCAATTTATCCCCTGTAAATAACTTTCTGTGATGAACCCTTAAGTGAGAGAGTAAGTTGGTAGGACTCATCAACTTCACTCTTGCAACAGGCAAATCACAATGATTGCAAAAAGCCTTGTCTGAATGCTTCCCACTATGTAAGACTTTAAAGTGACGCCAAACTTTAGAATTTACCTCTTTGGGAACGACCTTTCTCGCATCCCTAAACTGATTTGGAATTTCTAATGAGTTTTCCATGTGTACATTCTCCATATCTGGAAGTAGCTGGGTGTCATCATCCTCTAAACCTTCCATGCTACCTCCTATCCCTTGGGAATCCATGGAGAAAGCTAAAAGTTCTTCGCTGAAACGAAGAGAGAGAGAGAGAGAGAGAGAGTGAGAGAGAGAGAGAGGTAATTTTTTTTCGTCAGTTCAATCTTTTGACTAATTTACTTTGTTATTTTCGTACGTCAAGTTCTGTCCGTACTAGTTATTTTCGTACGTCAAGTTCTGTCCGTACTAAGTAATGAATTCTATGCAGTACGAAATTAGTAATTTTTTTGCGGTTCCATTTTGCGGCGTTTACCGTGAAGTTACGGAGTAGAATTCACGTCGTACGTGGCGTCTCACGGTGCACAGATATTTTACTTTTCGGTAAAATTACATTTTATACAAAATTAAAAATTTAAAAAGTACGACATATCCATCGCGATATTTTATGTTGGTCTCGGTACGATATATCGAGGACTCTGACCGATCAATATTCGATATATCGAATATCGAATTATCGCGATATAAAATTACCCGATACCCAACACTAGCATGTACTACAGGTAGTCGGCCGTGACTGAATTAGACGTGACGTTACAGATCCGGCGATTCGCCAGATTTACCGCCGAATCTTTCTTGATGAATCTCCGTGGATATTGGCTTTCCGTGACAAGGTGTCCCGTAGCATTTATTGAAATTGTATCCGTACATCGATGTCTAGTCGTACCTTTATCATATCAATCTCCAATTCCTTTTCTTGTTCACTTTCGGGCTTCGGCGCCTCTAACCGAAAATCGATATGTACTATTTATTCACTTACCGATGATCGATATATCGATTTGACATATCACTAAACCGCCACGATTTCCGGATGAAAAAGTATCATGGTGATTATTTGGATTTCCTTAGGGTACGTCCCCATGTGTTAAAGTATCGACTTTAATCTGTCGTTTTCGCACAAAACGCAGGTCCGTACGATAAAAACTTTAGACGTACAAAAAAATCGATTCTTTAAAAGTACAGCAAACGTCAAGTCTATACTTTGAATGTACTTGATATTTGTCGTCATCTTAACAAATTTTGGCGTTTTCCTTTTTTCGACCCTTATCATCGCGACCCACTTCCAGCTCATCTTCACACTTGCACTGGAATCAAATCGCGACCTGATTTTAATCAAAATACTACCCTATTGACGAATAGAAAACCTGGATTGCACGCGTCAAACGTTTTCCAAATATTTTGCACGAAGGAAAGTACACGCTATTTTTTTCACTGCTCGTCACGCGCATGCACATAACAAAATGACAAACATGTACAGAAAAAAAATTGCAGAGGTCTCGGACCTCCACTTTCCTTCATGGGTCCTTTGCAAAATTTTACGTTGTCCTCGTCTCTCCCCTTCTTTCTCTCTCGACCACTCCTCTTTCTCTCTAATCTACACGAGATGCAACAATAATAGTATCAAATGAAAGATATATTTTTTTCTTATTTTTGAATACTTTTGGTCTAAGTTTGATGGCATATCGAATGATAAAAGATAAGAAAACGAAATAAGGAAGCCATGGTGGAAAATCTACGTACTGATGACGTCACATGGTAGCACGACTGCGCTATGTCACAAAAACCTCAACATCTACAACCGTCACCGTTTTTAGGAAGTTTCGTAGTTTCGTAGTCGTCTACATTTCGTTTCGTAGACTGTCGCACATTTTGTAGACGTCTACAACTGTCACATATTCGAAGTAATGAACGCGCAAGTAACGATTGACATAGGGACAATTTGAAAAATACACCGTAAAATCTGCGCTAAAATCCAAAATAACGTTTCAAAGTTTCGGTTACATGGGGACACGCCCTAAGTTAGCTAAGTTTCAAGTACATGGCGACGCATCCTAATTGTACTTCCTTACTTTTTGTTACAAATTACGAACAGGATTTTGATACGTGATATGATGCATAATACAGTGCATACAGGAAAATACTATACAGAATATAGTACATAGTCTTGGGGCATAGTACTTGTGTACTCTATATCATTTATTGGCCTCAAACGATGCATTGGGCTCCTTTGGGAACACACTCTCTCCATTAAGCACAACTCTCCTATCCCAATATCAAGTAGTCCATTTATACTTGTTTATATATAATTTGTGGGCAAGACTCTCTCCTCATATCCATGGAGCATTATAATGCCTTTAAAAAATACGTCAATGAACAAACAAAAAATCAAAAAAACAATCGTGGTAAATCTACATTGCTCTTCTCTATACATAACAGTGACTATTAATAACTAATAAATCATATAAACTAATAAATATTAGAAAGTGATAAAAATAAATAAGAAGTAATCAACGATACCATAATAATAAGAAGACTTCATAAAAAAAGCACGAAGGTACATCATGTAGGTACAACGAATGATAAAATAAACAGTAAATTATCCCTCGTAAGTTATTTTTGAGGTTGTTTTTTTTTTACCCCAAATCACAAATTGACGTCAATCACATTATATTAGTGAGTTTTTTTATTACTTTTCCCAAAATTAACCCCATTGCGAAATGTAATTTAGTGTGGTCAATTCTAGAAAAGTGTTAGCACTTATAATTTTCTAACAGAATTGAGTTTTAGGGTTTTAAATGATTGTTAAAAATGTGTTCGATTTTATGATTTTTTGAGACAAAGGGAGAGGGAGAGGGAGGAGAGGGAAATAGTGAGAAAGAAGAAGAGGGGAGGGAGAGCGAGAGAAAGAGTGAGAAGGAGAGGGAGAGGGAAGGAGAGAGGGAGAAGGAGAGGGAGAGGGAGAGGGAAGGAGAGAGGGAGAAGGAGAGGGAGAGGGAAGGAGAGAGAGAGAAGGAGAGAGGGAGAGGAAGAGGGAGGGAGAGGGAGAAAAAGAGGGAGAGGGAGAAGGAGAGGGAGAGGGAAGGAGCGAGGGAGAAGGAGAGGGAGAGGGAAGCAGAGAGGGAGAGGAAGAGGGAGGGAGAGGAAGAAAAAGAGGGAGAGGGAGAAGGAGAAGTAAAGGGAGAGGTTATAGATAAAATTTTCGGTGATTTCGGAGTTTTGTGAAATGGACTCAAAAACTTTCTCATGAAATGGGAAAAAGGGATTCTTAAAACACCTAAAAGAGTTTTAAGGGAAAAAATAAATACAACAAATAAATTTTCGGGTTTACCGGAGAAAAATCTCCCTAGGGAATTTTTTTGTGACGTCACATCTTATGACGACAACAATTTTGAATTTCAAATTTCCATTTTGACCTAATGTGGAAAAGATAATTGAGTAAGAAACAAAGAGTTAGGGTTTTTTTTAAATTCTATTTCTTGTGTTGTGGGTACAAAATGGGCTTAAAATTTTATTTTTGTTATTTTAGAAAAGGCGAGAACTGTTAAAAAAATAAGAACTAAAAAAAGTGGAAATAAAGGAATGGCAATAAAATAATAAAAATATGTAAAAGAAACAAACAGGACGGGGGAGAGATAGAGAAAGGGAGAGAAAAGTTAAGAGAAATAAAAAGGGTTTTTGAAAATGGGGTATCTGGGTTCTTGTTTTTTTCATTTTATGGTTTTTAGGGTTTTTGGATTGTTTTACTTTTTTAAGGATTTAAAAAAAAAAAAGGAATTAATACTAAGGGGGGGGGGGAGGGAGGGGGGAGGAGGAGGAAGGGACTGGGGGGAAGAAGGGAAAGGGAAGGAGGGAAGCAAGGAAGGAAACGCAAAAAAACAGATTAAAAAAATAACAAAAATGATAACAGCTAAAACCAAAAAACAGAACCAAAAAAAAAAAAATGAAAAAGGGAAGGAAAAATGGGCACAAAATGACACAAAAAATAATAAAGTTTTTCATTTCCGACAATTTCCTTTTCTCCAACAAAACGATAATCGTCGTAAAAAGTCTACTCTAATTTTGTCCTATTGTAATTTTGTCCTACTATAATTCTGTCCTATCCAATTTTGTCTAATCCCATTTCTGTCTAGTCCTGCTTTTGTCCTTTTCTAAACCTGAAGCTGAATAAATTTTTTTTTTAATAATATTAAAACATTACTAAGTAAAAAAAAAAAAAAAGGTTTTGAAACCTAAAACCTTCCTTCCCGCTAGCTTCTCTCTCCCTCCTCACCCCCCACCCCCTTTCCCTCAAAAAAAAATAAAAAAAATCTGGAAACTACATTTTTCTTTGGAATTTGGGCTTTTTATTTTTACAATTCTTGCATCCCAAGTACCCCAAAAAAAACACAGACGGAAAATAAAAAATTCCCAGATCAAGTGAAGTCACCTCAGAAAAAAATTAAAAATTCAAAATAGTTAAAAAGTTAAAAATTAAATAAAAAAAAAAAAACATTTAACAAGTCCACCAACCGAAAGCGCCCTCCCCCTTTCGGTTATTTTTTTTCGGCTGCCCGTGATCAAAAGGACACTTTTTTCAAAAGTTTGTTTTCCTGCCCGTCGGCCGCTTTGGGAGTTCCGTGCGACGCCCCCAAAACTTCGAACCGCCGCAACTGCCAAAGCATGTCAGACGCCGCACGCGACAAATTCGTACTCTTTCCGTACGCATCGTCATCCGTCTTTTCGTCGTCTTCCGCGTCGTCCTCCGGCGAACTTCCGCCGTCGCACGACTGCAGCGACGCCCACACGTCGTCAAAATTTCTGCCGCCCAACGACGCCTCGGGAGCCACGCCCGCAGTTTCCGCGCCGGATTCTGTGTCCGTACTACTGCGGCGGCGGCTGTCCGGATTTTCGTCGTTTTGCGCGACGCCGAGAGATCCGATATCTTCTGGGATCAGAGTCTGGATCGAAACTGCGCCAATCGTGACGCTCCGTTTGAGATTCGCCGTGAAGGGCGTCAGATTCTCCGCAAACGACACTTTTTTGGCGCTCGAGGATCTGAGATTGCCACGTAGGACTCCCTTCCGACCGTCCGATACGGAAATGCCTTTGAGTTTTCTCGAAACGTCCGTCAACGAAAAATCGACGGTCGCGTCAGCTTTCAAGGTTGTGGAGCAGCTCGCTTCGTCGTTCCCGAGGAGGCGATCGAGTTTGCTGTCGTTTAGTGCATCCGTTCTAGGGTTCGCACTGTTGAGGTCCATGTTGCCCAATGAGGGGCAAGGGAGAAATACGGAAAAGGTTTGGATTCCGTGCGAAAAATTGGCACTTGCGGGCGCCACAGAAATGTCGGCCATTCAAGCCGTAGGGTGCTAAGGTCCAATAGGAAAACTTTTTAGGGTTTCTGTGTTTTAAAAAAATTCGCTAAGGGTTGGAGACTTGGAGAGGGGAAGGGGAGAGAGAGACAAAGATTTGCGAGAGAGAAAGATGCCTTTTATGTTTGTCGTCTGCGAATGAGAAGTTGTTCTCTTATGGCTTCGATTTTTTGTCGTAGAGATGATGTGGCGTCTGAATATATACGGAAGCGATAGGAGAGGAGCCGTACAATAACGCCCCTTTACAGAGACAGCTGTACGAACGGTTTCCCTTGGGAAGATCGTTCTCGTCCAGGAAGAGTTGCACGAGGAAACACTTGCGACAAAAAACTATCGCAGAGCTGATTGGGTCATTGGCAGTCGACGCAATCGAATCGCGTGTGTGTCAGATTCACTACGTGGTCGATCGTGAAAGGTTCTCCCAACTTGATGACAAGAAAATTCCATCGCATAATTTAGAAATAAGCACCGATTACCAAAAACTTAATTTATTTTTCTTCAACGTGTACTGATTCTAAATAATTATGGAGGTTCCTGACGTGGAGCGCATTTAAAGCGAGATCCGCCAAAGATGGACTGCAAGGTACGGCGCTTTGACTGCGGAGCGTGGCAGTTATAGGACGTTCTTTCCGTACAGATTATGCGGCTTCAAGCCTTCAACCCTACAAGGAAATAAATTTCCGTACATGTTTCTGCTGTCTGGTTGCTGCTGGTAAAATCCATATTTTGAAAATAGCGTACGGAATTATGGTGTTGGATTTTATGTTGGCGATTTTTGATTCTGCCACGTCTACCCCTGTTGACTTCCGAGCTCCCACAGTACATGGCAGGCTGTCAATGACTAAGAAATCCTCTTCCACAGAACCAGCCAATCAGATTAGAGATTTATGTACGGATGCGATTTTGTGAAACTGAAATAATCTCAACGGCAGACCCTCATTCGCTGAAATCTGGAATTTCATAACGTGGACGACAAGTCCTAAACGTGAAAGAAAAAAATGTTTTTATTGCGGAAGAATGGTAAAACTGTACTTTTTTTGTTCGTTACCATTATTTTCATACGACAAGGAAACGGAACTTCCAAGGAAAAGTCTTGAAATACAAAAATGATGTGCAGGTAATGTCACCTCATTGGTTGAATTTTTTTTGTCATTTTTTTGTCGTATTTTTCCATTGGGTTCCTCAACTGCCAGTTCCGTAACACATGGCAGGCTGTTATGAGATAAGTACAGTACTGTACTTTTTACAGAACCAGCCAATCGGTTGGTAGCCATGTGGCTTACCAATTCCTGTGAAACAATATTTTCCTCAGTGGCAAACCGCCATTCGCTGCATAACTGCCAGCCGGTCCTGTCGAGCTGGCACAGCCTAACCCTAAAGTACAGTCCTTGACGCGGCCTGGTAAGCGGATTTCAATAAAACGGGACGTAATACTGTACGGACGAAAATAGTACACGGATTGAGAGTACGTAAGCCGGCCAATAAGCTTTCGCCAATGAACAATGGCACATAAGGCGTCTAAAGAAAATGTCAGAACTCAGAAGTTATATCTTCATTTTCTTGTTTTTTTCTTTTAATTTTTGACGTCGTGAATGACACGTGTATCGTCACCCGATCGTTTTTGAAGAAATCGAAAGTTGTATATTTTTGCTGTAGTGTGAAAAAACGTGTCTTTTTCTCCGTTTCATTATTCGCATACGACAAGGAAACGAATTGCCCTTTCGATGGTTTAAAGTCTTGAACAAAATTGGATATGTGTGCAGTGACGTGCCGACGTAACTGGACGACACATGTCCTCGGAAGACTCTGTCACATTAGATTTGATTCTTCGTCATCATCAAGTGGCGCGGTGAAATCACAAGTGCGATGAAATCCATATCTTACTTAAGAAAAGGAGGATCCATAAAATCGCGTATTTTGCCATCAGAGAATACTTGCGAAACTTAGCGTATCCTTCAAAAATATAGGAGCGTGAATTACGGAAGACCAGAGTAGGCCGCATCATTGTAAACCAAGATTTTTTTTTCGTACAAAATCAAGTACGGCTGCTATGGGAATCGGATAGCAGATTTTTACATCTATGTCCCAGATAAGACAAACTCCAACAGTTGCAGCACGGTTTTGTAACATCGGTGGATGGTCGAGGACTTTCAGCTTGACCGTACGGTACCGTACTGCTTTCCATTTCTGCTCCTGTAAGGAACCAATCGGTCAATTTCTCCTCCTCGCTACATATCCCACAGTTCACGGCGTAGTTTGTGACGGCCATTGTTAAACTGGGATTTGCACATAGAACAGTTAAACAAAGTGTGCCAACGGTGCATCGTGAATCGTTGTTTTGTAAAGGTCGGTGTGTTCAAAAACTGTGTTATTAACGCTATGCTGGATTCAATGATCTAAGGGCGTGTCCCCATGTAACCGATATTTTGAAACGTTATTTTGGATTTTAGCGCTGATTTTACGGTGTACTTTTCAAAGTGTTCCTATGTCATTCATTACTTGCGCTTTCATTACTTCAAATTTGTGACAGTCGTAGAGGTCTACAAAATGTGCGACAGACTACGAAATGAAATGTAGACTACTGCGAAACTTCATAAAATAAGTGACGTCTACAAAAACGGCGACGGCTGTAGACGTCGAGGTTTTTCTGACATCGTAATGTTTAGGGTTTTGACATTGCGAAGTCACGCCACGCTGTGACGTCATTAGTACGTAAACTTTCCGCCATGGCTTCCGATTTCTTTTATTTATCTTTTATCATTCGATATGCCGTCAAACTACGACCAAAGATATTCAAAAAAAAGATAAAAAATATATCTTTCATTTGGAACAATCATTGCCGCATTTCATTTAGGGGAGAGAGACATAAGAGCGATCAAGTGAGAAAGAGGAAGAGAGACGAGGACGACGTAAACTTTTGCAAAGGACCCATGAAGGAAAGTGGAGGTCCGAGACCCCTGCAAGTTTTTTTTCCGTACATATTTGTCATTTTCTTATGTGCATGCTCGTGACGAGCAGTGAAAAAAATAGCGTGTACTTTCCTTCGTGCAAAAAAAATTGAAAACTTTTCACGCATGCAACCCAGGCGTTCTATTCGTCAATAGGGTAGTATTTTGATTAAAAGCAGGTCGCGATTTGATTTCAGTGCAAGTGTCAAGATGACGTGGAAATGGGTCGCGATGATAATACTGCCAAATCGTCGTACCTTTCAAGTTCCAAGATGACGCAAACTGTATTTGAGTCTTTGCCCATTTTTCGTACGACGTTATTTTTTCAAGTAGGGAATCCCATTTTCTGTGTAAACGACGGAAAAAAACCCTTACTTGAACACATGGGGACACGCCCTAAGACCAGCAAATCATCAACACTAAAGAGCATACACAACACTAAGGGTGTGTGCCGATATAACCGTAACTTAGGGTATGTCCCCATGTGCCAAAGTAAGGGTGCGTCTCCATGTACTTGTAATTTAGCGAAATTACTTTGTTTTTTAGCACAGATCCGGCGGACCCGGATTTCAGGTGTCCTTATGTGTACCAAACGAAGTTGTCACTTAAAGGGTGTGACAATTGTAAACGTTGACAATGCCCGTGACGGCTGTCGACAGTGTACAATTTGTGATGACGCACCAAATTGTGAAAAATTGCTTTGAATGTCGCATAACATTGCGTGACATTTGTAGACGTTCAGCTTTCCAACACTCTGCCAAGAAGATGTCCATGGCTGAAGAAGTGTCATTTCCGCTACCCTTCCTGTACGCTTGCCTCTCTGGCCAATTCCACGCGCTTTGAATCCTTGTTCTACCTCATCTGCAGGCTGTATAGTGAGGTAAGATGCTAAGGAGGCAACCCCCTCTCCAACTCCACTTTGGCATCAATACCTCACAACCTTTTTTCTCCAAACTTCCCTCCGGTCAGAGTAGAGCCGCCTCGTGAAAGGATGAGAAATAGTGACGTTTGAAGGAGTGATGAAGTTTAAAGGAGAGAATGTGAGGCTGCGTGAGAGAGTCGGCGTGTGCGACTTGCTGGGGCGCCCTCTAAGATTTCTCACGTTTTCGTGAAATGGCATCGTGATTTTTAGACCCCTAGAATGGAAAATTCCGTGCTGAACGAAATGCGACAAAACAAAACAATTTGTGTACTTTGATGGACGCAAACAGACAAAACATAACGAATGGTGTATCTTTCGCCGTCGCTTGAATTCGTTTGAAATTTTCGTAAAAAATTTTACACGTGCGAATACGTGTTCCTATTTGTTTTTTGAAAATACTTTGTTTTAAAGCACATCGTCCCTGTGTTTTAAAGAAAAGTTTGAAGATGACGTTTTTTGGCGTGGTCGTGGGTCGAAGAACACAGGACGACAACATGTAGTACATCCTAAATTTGACGATGACGCAAAATGTACTTCTCATTTTTTCTATTTTTTTGTACGGTTGAAACTTCCGCGGTACTGCTCTGAGTTTTACAGGAAAACGACAGGAAAAAACCCTTACTTTGGAACATGGAGACGCACCCTAAGGGTTTATTTCTGTCGTTTTACTGTAAAACTTAGCGCCGTACCGCGTGATTAATAGTTGTACAAGAGATCGAAATATTATAAGTATATTTTGCGTCATTGTCGAACTTAAAATGTACTACATGTTGTTGTCTTGTGTTTTTCAACCCACGGCCACGTCAAAAAACGTCATCTTCAAACTTTTCTTTATAACACATCGGCGATGTGTTCTAAAACAAAGTATCCCCGCTAAACAAGTAAGTTCACATATTTGCACATGTTGAAATTTTTCAAATATTTCAAACGATTTCAAGCGACGAGGAAAAGTACACAATTTGTTTTGTTTCCTGCGTTTCCGTCCGGTTCAGATTATTTTTTGCAGGGTCTGAAAATTCCGATGCCATTTCACGTCGACCGGACAAGAGATGCAAAGGCAAAGCGCATCTTCCTCAACCGCGAAACGGCACAAGCTGGAAGGTTGTACGTCTACACCGTCACAGTAAAACATGCAACGTCACAAGCGGTTACAAAAAAATAAAGTGTTTCATCACAGATTGTAGACGCTGAAATCCGTCACGGGCATTGGCGACGTATAAAATCATCACACGGAACAATTTCGTTGTAACACATAGGAACACCTGAAAACCGGGTCCGGAGATTCTGCGCTAAAATACAAAGTAAGTTCGCTAAGTTGCAAGTACATGGGGACATACCCTTAGAGATGTAGATTTTTGTTTGGGAAGATTCTTTGTAATACTTTTCATGGTATTTAATGTCCAAAAACGAAATTGTTACCTAATTTATGACGGTTGTAGACGCTACATAATTTTATAATTTTGTGACTATTTCATATTAGTGTAAAGAAACAATAGTGATATTAGCTCTATTTTAGGTTAAGGGCCTAACACTGCAACAGCAAAACATTAACAATAACGATGATTTACACGTCTAACACTAATTTCCATACATGTTCCATAGCCTAGTCATTATAGCATGTGTTCCCAATGTTGATGTTTGAACATGTGAGAACAAGTTCGCCTTGATTTCCCTGGTCTTTATTAGTAGGAATCAAATTTGAGTGCGCTTTCCCGTGTCGACGTCATTATCTAACACTTTTTTTGTACTTTTGATAGCTATATTCACACATTTCGTATGTCACACTGTTTAGATACCAGTGATTGACCATAATTCATACTGTAGCTGTGTAAAGGAACAAATATTAGGGGAGTCGATATAGTGTTAATAGCACTATAAGGCTAATTCACGGTGTGGTGTACTATACTTCAACTAAATCGCACCTATATTGGCGTATAGGAAAAACACTTTGACTACTTATATTTTAGGTTCAAGCGTTGTAATTTAGGGTCGTCGATCCATAGTTGTTAACACTAGAAGCAATTCAAATAATTTGATCGTTTAAGTTTAAATCTTACTTTTGAACATAGCTTATGGTAAGTACTTTATTTACTATATGATGCAAAACAAATATTACGTAAGGTACGCGAAAGGATGGAGCCCTAAATTGCGACAAATTTTTATCTTCTTCACAAATGCAATCGAGTCTGTCCCTAGTCAATCAATTCTTCACAATTAACGGTAACTGGGTGACTTGCAAAACAAAAGAACTTACTCCAGACGAATTCAAAGAGCCTTTACTCCACAAAAAAATGTTTGCGTAAGATGTCTTGGAGCACACTATAGAAAGAGCCAGAAACCCTTTAAAATAGTGTGCTCAAAAAAATCATTTTTTTTTTGCAATTTTCCTCTTCAAGGTTGGGACTCCATCTGGTAGAAAGTGAGGGTGTAGAAAACGTAACTTTCCGTACTAAAACGTTATTTTTCCCTTTTATATAAAACATGTTTAGTGGAGATTCGACAAGATTCTCCAAATTTTTGGGCAACAATTTCGACCGTCCAATCTTGAGTTTTCAAGGCAAATGCTCCTTTTTATCCCATGTTTGGACAATGTCATCAACTGTTATCTAAAAGGACACTAGCCACACACTAGACGTGTGTTATTAATACACTTGGAAATAAAAGATATAATCCACAGCGAATGATTGATGACAACCTAACAATCGGCAAAGGCCATGTACCTTCGCAGTGTGGATTCCAATCCACCGAAAGCGTTGAGAAATATTTGCTAGAGGGTGTCCTCTGACACTTCTTTTGGCATTCATTGACCTTCGCGGAAAGGACTTTGCGTTTAAAACATAATGGCACAATTCGTACAATTGTAGATTACGCTCGTACAAACGTTAAAACGTAATATGTTTTTACAAATCTTTAATTTCGTCCGTCAGTACAGATGCGACATTCAAATTTTGTGCTATTAAAATCGTTGACTTTTGTCGTTGTTTGAACAAAAACCTACGTTGTATTATTCTTAGAAAAGCATGTAGAAGACAAGGCACAATAGGTGCCTTGCTGGCACGACTTGATGGATAAGTGATAAAATATTACTGTCAGTAAACGTGTTTGTACGATTATTGCAAAACCAGGCGAGCCCTAACTTTTTTTGATCAAAACTTATACATTTACATAGCTGCCCAAGTCGGGCAGGCGCGGTGGCTGAACGGGATCATGAACATGCGGAGGAAGGATCAGAGGAATCAGAAATCTGATTGGAGAGGAGGAATCAAAAAAGTGAAGAAAAAAAAAACAAACAAAGGAACAGGAACAAAATGCAAACATTGACCCACACAGAAAAAAAACAAAAAAAAAATATGAAAAAAGCGTATCTCGAATTTCTCAAACTCTGGAGGTTAGGGGTAAAATATAATTCCATCACAACTACAGTGCTCGACCATTGGGCTTTAAAACCATGTCTCTAATCAGAAATAGGCCAGGTGTCCACATAAGCCTGTCATTTTCAGGGACGATAAAGATATTACAACTAACGATACAACGTGTGGTCCACCTATCACTCATTCTGAGTGAAACCATCCCTTATTAAGTTTTTCTCTGTCATTATGACTATAACAATTTGTGTCCCGATGGACATTACTTTTGGTAGGTGACCGATATCTTCACCCTTTGGAAGAAATAGGACGACCCAATTTGCCCTTCCATCATTGAAGAGATATTAGCCTCCAATTCTCACATACTTCAACCACCACCCAATCTCTAAATTTAAAAAAAAACTCATCTTTTGCCTAACCTTCCCGGGGTTGAAAACCAGGATCAGCTATTAAATTCATTATAACATATTGGTTTAACTTCATGGTAACATATTATTTAAAATTCATTATGCCATGTTTATTTAAATTTATTATGACACATTGATTTAAATTTATTATAACATATTAATTTAAATTTATTGTGACATTGATTTAAATTTATTATGACATATTGATTTAAATTCATTATAACACTTTGATTTAAATCTATTATAACATACTGATTTAAATTCATTATAACATATTGAATTGATTCCCTAACTTACTGAATTGCGTACCTCAACTATATAAAACAGAAAGGACAAACCTAGTTTACGTGGATGGTCTGACTTTTCCTTTTTCTTTTCTTTTCTTTTTCTTTTTCTTCTCCTTTTCCTTTTCCTTTCCTTTTCCTTTTCCTTTTCCTTTCCTTTTCCTGGTTTCTTTTCTTTCCTTTACTTTTCCTGTTTGGCGACCTTTCCTGGCTTTTTTCTAGGTCATTTCCTTTTCCTTTTCTGATTTATAAAAATCTATACATCTATTTAATAGTGTAATAATATTGAATCGACTCTTTTAAAGCTCCAAAAGGTGTGCTCTCTGCAATGGCATCACATGACAAAAAAAATTGAAGTCTGAGCATAAGTGGAAGAAAAAAGTCAACCTAACAGAACTAGAAGAATTAAAAAAAGAAGATTGACTGGAAGAGGAGGAATGCTTCAGTACATGTTACTCAGTAACGAGTGAGAAGAAAAACGTCAAAAATACTTGCTTAAGTTTTTTACGTTGCTAAACCTAAAATGGCAATAACAAAGTAGCTGTTGACTCTAATTTTAGTTAGTATTTGTTTGAATCAAACTCATAAATTAGTGTTAATAACACAACTGAGTGGCCCATAATGAGCCACATTACGAAACATGATTAAGTGTAATTTACTCTAAGAAAATGGTAACGCCCGTAATTTAATAACTCTAACAGCAATTGGTGGTCTAGTTTACTTCAATCAATTTTTAAAAGCAACCAAAGCCATGACTACACCTAAACAATCGGCTCATCTGACCAACCAGCCTATTAATCTCAGTTCCGACAAACACTTTTTGGGACAGGTTCACCACAATTATCTGTTTTGGTATTCTTCATTTTATAACCAAAAAGTTCATGCCCAAAAAACAACAGACACCGACAAGAGCCAAATCGCAAAAAAGGCTTTCAACCAGAAGTTCGCTATTTCCTAAGGTACACGATTCTACAGAGGTATTGTAAGAGAATCAGGAAGAGCCTGCTATTATATATATAGAGGGAAGTTGTTGAGAAATCGAAAACTAAACGTTCAAGGAACATGGGGGAACAAATGGCTACCACTATGCTATGGAACAGCCGCTGACTAGGAATATGAATCTTTGTTAACATGTTCTTTGAAGATGTTAAGTCAATACACCGATGAACTTCCAAGAGTCAACTGGCATGACAGGTCATATTTCTGACTGGACAGATTTTCTGGGTTTTTTCTGCCTAAAATTTGGACTCACAGATTTCAGTCAACCGACAAAACAGTCCGTGGAGTCGCCAAAAATGGTTGTATTAGAAAGACCAAAATCGCCTGTGAGTTGGCCAAAACCAAACCAGTTTGGCCTTTGGCAGCAAGCAACGATCCTTACTTCACCTGTCACAAAAAATAGTACAAACATGTAGAAAAACATACCACTTCCTGTCAACATCATTCAGAAACCAGCTAGAGCAGTTAGGCTTAGTGTATTATAAAACCATCATATGTAAATTGAAGCAAATAAAGTAAACCTTGATAATAAAAATAAAAAGAAACTATATCTTTGGCCATAAGGGAGCCAGAAAGCTCAACAGCTTGCTGACATGTGGCAGGCAAAACAAACACATCAACACATTTCTGCACTGTCTACACACCCATCAGATAGGAGCTTCAAGATAAAGAAAAACCAAAAAAGTCTATGCTGACAAAGAAGTACTTGTGATTCTTTTTTGAATCCTTAAGCTGTCAAACAACCCTACAATTTGACAAGCCCGATGCAAAGGTATCCTCCTTTGAGAAGTAAATAAAAGCCAACTAGCAACTAAAAGAGAAAAATATCCCAGAAACTATCAGAAGCAGACTAGCCGGTTATTGCCAGATGTTGTACACTTATTCCAAAAGCAATATCGTAAAAATACTAGAAACTAAACCATCCAAAATATTACTTATTGAGGAAGATTTTGCGAAATTCAGTAAGTACTAATTTTTTAGGTCTTAATATGTGATGAATATCCTCACTATACCGAAAGCCATTTAGCTCTGGCTAATTAGTTTTAGAATACCATTGATCTTAAATGTGTAGCCTGAAAGATAAGTGCAGAGCACTGAAAATCGTAACTGATATTGCAATAACATTGATATGTACGTAGTTTAAAAGATACAGGCAAAATTACAACTTTTAAAACGATATCACTGGCGGGCACAAACAGAAAATTGTACTAGCTGCCACTTGTTTTTTGGTATGCTGTATCTTTGAGAAATATTCAAGGAACCTAGGCATGCGCATCAATGAGTTCCCCCTATATAAATGGAATAGGACGTAGTATCTTGGACACATACACGTAACAATCAGATTATGATTATAACAAAATCAATACTTGCTAGTTCAAGCAAATTTCACTTCATCAGTCATGTGAAAAACAAGTTTACTCGTGTGTGAATACGTTTCAACACTACAGAACAACCTCTTGTTCCAAGAAACCACCAAACTCATGCAACATGATATAGGCTGGATGAATGGTGTTTGAGAGAGACATGCTTCAGAGAGAAGATATTAGCACATCATCGACCATAAGGCCTCATTTGACACACACAAGTGATACATAGTATTCATCACTAGCGAAATCTCTCCCAAACATCAAAATAAAGATAACCACCATCCACTTTGCTTCCAGAGACCGAACAATATTGGCTGTGAGGTGCACAACGAAGTCCGACTATCATTTCAATTTGATGCACAAACTAACGTGGACATAAAACGACAAAGAGCGCCCACGAGGCTATTACGAGGTATAAGATGAACAACATCAAAGCCAATAGTCCTGAAAAGAACAAAAATGTTTTAAGGTCTACTTCGCTTGCTTCAGGTGAACTTATCATGAGCTTCCATTCATTTAAACATAAAAAGTTCAGCTACTTAAAAATGAATACATTAATGAGAGCATGAGCCACTTTTATGAAACGATAAAAATGTTCCATAAGAAACAATTTTAAGGACCTGGTATATGTTGGTCAATATCTAGATAATTTATTGTGGCTTTCCACCTTTTCCTGTGCGACTAGACACTCAATGTTTTTCGCATGCTAAGCATTTTTGAACTGCATTTTTGACAACAATGAGCGATTCATCACAAACAAATTCATTGAATCAAGCATAGGAAATATGATGAGCAATCTTATGACATTTGCAGTCTGTTGTGAGTTATTCAATAGTCTTATGTCAAACAGCCTTACCTCGCTTACCTAGCTTACTTAGGGTTACCAAGTCTAGGGGTTTGAGATCAATAATGGGTCAAACAAAGATCACTGCCGACGCTGTAGGAGCTACGTAAGACACGAGCCACGGCATACCAAATGACAAACATTCAAGAAACATCAAGGAACATAGTTGTCACCAAAAATAATCAGAAGATATTTTTTTCCACTCAAATGACTTTGACAACATGTGACCTAAAGATTGTCTGATATGTTTGTTACAATTTCTTACGTTAAGGAAAAAGTTGCTTTGGATATTAGGTTCCTTCACATCCAATAAGTTCTAAACAAAACCCGCAACATAAAAGGAAGTTGTAAATCCTTAAAAAAACTAATTTATACTAATTCGATCAGAAATGGACAACAAGAAACTCACCGACAGCCACCTCGCTACAATCCACAAGATGCTTGATAACTGAAGGAAGATGGCGCCAGTTTGCTCCGCCGCTATAGTCAAACAGATATCAGAGAGCTTCGCCTTCTTTGTCATTGTTACGACAAATGCACTTTAGCTAATTTGTTTCACAAAACGCCTTTTACAGAATTCCTGGTCAGTTCTTGCTTGCATTTTCAGGGTCATTTCAGGTTTTTCATAATTTTCTAGGGTTTTTTGCTGGAGCTGTTGCCACGAAGAAATTCCATGAAATGGAAGGGTTTGCCATCAATCAGTTGCTCTAGAGATGCCTCCAAGCAAATGACACCAAGGAAGTCGTAAAATCAAGACTCAAAATTCGTCAGTCGCCAGTCCGGCTCGACGTCGGCCGAGCTGATCTTGATGGCACACAAAGTGTACCACCATGTTATTAGGGTAAACAGCAAATACACTATTACCGATACGTTTATGACATATGGCACATGATCGTTCACCGGAAATCTTTACTGTACGCTGTCGCTGTAGCAAAAGCTCTTTCCGAACCTGTTCCAAACCAGCATTCCAGGATGAAACGCAACAATTCAGGAGATATTCTTGAGAAAAAGAGACAGAAACGTCTTAAGTTATATCCATAAGCCGCTCAACGACATCCAGATTAATATCGGCTCCTACTTCAGCACTCTACTAACATAATGATTCGCCAATTGGGAATTGGACATGCTCCATTCCTAAGTCAATCACAGGAAAATCTTATAGCTTCCCACTTTTCCCAGGTAACTGGAAAAATTACCTGGAAGTTTTCTGCACGACGAAGTGCTTTTACAACAGAAGCATTGCGGTGATTTTCTGATGCTCTCCTTAAGATAGGCTCCAGATACGGCATTAAGCCCTGCACTCAATAAACAATCAATTCAAGCAACATCAACAATAGCAACAACAATCTTAATTTGTTGCCAGACACATCACAATTGCAACTTCGCGACAATGTCTTTTACCTTTTGTCTTTCCCTGTCTGTTTTCAATACACACAGCAGAGATTTCCCAGAATAAAGGTTGTCAAACTACACCTTCAATTGTTATTAAAGTAAAAGAAACTATTAGCATGGTGTTTATGTAAGTGTTATTCACACATACAGTTCAGAAAGACGCGGCTGTTTTTGAACCGTTTAAAGAATTAGCATTAAGAAATAAAAAATTGGAGTTATTAACGCTATATTGTGGTCGGCAGGCAAAAAAAAAACGGCACTGAAATACAGTCTTCCACACCTGGGTAGCACAGGTCATTCAATCTCTCAACAACAAGATTAAACAAAACTAGCAAAAAACACCTATCCAATTTGGAGGTAAAGCCTTTTGACTTTTTTCGACCCAGACATAGGTTACTGATCTGACCTTCATAATTGTCCAATTCGGTAACATTGCCAAAACAGCAATGGGCTCTATGCGGTCCCATCGTCTAGCCAATACTGTCAGAGCTTCTGCCATTAAAATGTTGCAGTCCATATCCCACTCGTTCTCAATTACCACGGTTTGTACCTCGTGTGCTTGTGATAAAATGGCACCTGATTCCTCCACAGATACATCGCCATCAGACTGCTCGTCATCGTCATCATTGAAAGACGAAGAAAAACTTCTAGAAGGAGCCGAAATGTTTACCCGATAAGCATTACTTGCCTTCTTAACAGCCTGTAAGGTCTGTCCACTTGCCCTATTGACAGTCGATTCATCTGGATATTTGGCTGCTGGGAGAACTGCCGATAATGTTCGATTAAACTCCTGGATAGTATGGACCGGGTCTAAACAAACTTGTAAAAAGTTGAGATAGATATTTGTTGCCTCAACAGATGTAAGATGTTCAGAAAGCACATTAGGAGGTCCACTGCTCGATGATTCTTGAGATGTCACCGCAGCCCGGAAAATTTGATCACAATAGTTTAAACAAAGGGTAAAATCATGTAACTGCAACCCAGCCACAATACACTGTAACTTTAATAATCAATCTTGATTCAAAAATTTCAGCAAACTAAACCAGCACAAAGTTTCGCCAATGAGACAGAACCATAAAGCACGATCAATAGATAACAAACGCAAGAGAAGACGAAGAAAAAACCATAAGGACAGCAGATTTATTTGTAGGGGAAAAAAGGGAGGGAAAAAAAAGCAGCTTCGACCATGAAGAATTCCAGATATTGTTATCAATTCTTCTGTCTTTTCTTTGATATTGTGGCAAAAACAAAGAATATAAAAAGGAGCTCCCCATATACAAAGTTCCAGAAATTGTTATCAAATCTTCGGCCTTTTCTTTGATATCATAGCAATCACCTTTCGTGCGTACACAGCAAGTACAGGAAGGTGAAGACGCATTTTTCCCAATAATATGGCACGCTCTAAGTGGAAGGCTCCCATTGGAAGTTTGTTCAACATCACCACAGGGCTATAGGCCGATGATTTTTCCAATATTGACAAGAGCTTATTTCGGGCCTCAGATATGTGGCTTTCATCCCAGAGACCACCCTCAGCCAAAAGCTTCTCACGATCTTCGACCATGCGGTCCAAGTGCAATTGGACCTACATAGAAGCAAAACCAGTGGAATAAACCTATTAATATTGGACCACTTGACCAATTATTTGACCAATTAATCGACAAATTGTTTAACCAGACTAACAAAGAAAAACGTGTCTGGCCAATAGCTCTTATCTACTGAAATCCCAGCCAAAAAAGGGAAGCATAACCCAGTCTTGTGATAAACAAATTATCAAAACAAGAGCTGGAAGAGGGGGGGAGAGGGACAGGAGAGGGACAGGAGAGGGAGAGGAGAGGGAGAGGAAGAGGAGGGGGGGGGGGGAGAGGGGGAGGGGGAGGGGGAGAGAGGAGGAGGAAGGAGGGAGGGGAGGGGACGGGTGGAGAGAAAGAGAGAGAGCAAAAGAGAAATGAGAGAGAGATGACAGAAAAATGGGCGGAAGAGAGAGGGGGAGGGAGAGGGGAAGGCATAGAAGCTCACCAGTTCATCATGGAGGCCTGCAGGACTTCCTGTGTCTCCAACTGTCCCCAAAAGATGTTCCAAATACGCTGCCCGAAGCGGCGGGCAGTGATTTTTAAAATGTTCCAAAACTATTCCTGAAACAAACCAAAGAGGAAATTGACTCAGCCATGATATTACCCGAAATAATACATAACAGAAATGAGTTATGAAAGACAAAAACACAGCATTGCCAAGCACAAAACAGTTTGTAAAGGCCAATATATCTGGTAGAGACTGCTTTAGTTTTCAAATCCGAACAGAAACAAAGGTCTATTGAAGGTTTACAGGGAAGGAAAACTTTCTAGGATTGAATAAAAATTAAGTTCCTGCTTAGTTTTTTTGGCAATGCTTTAGCAAGTCGAGCTTCGGCATGTTTTTGCGGGTTTTGGCAAGTTTTTGGCACAAGCTTCCTGTAAATTTTCATAATTTTCTGCGACTTTGAAAGTTCTTTTTCTCTGTAAATCTTCTTAAGTTGCACAAGCCGGTGTAATCTTTTGTGAGATTTGCCGATGCATTTCGATTCTGTTCTTTGAGCTCAAGACAATTCCAATTACCAACTCCAATGGTCGCCGAACCTCCACACAAACCTGTTGGAATGGGAGGATCCAATGTTGTAAAAAGTTTAAGCCCGTGTTGAGGATGCTCCCTCAAAAGCCATTCCGAATACTCCAAGATAAGCCTTTCCTCCTTCGCTCCTAATGCCTGCGAGTCAGTTTGACAAAACATACCATCTGGTTAGATTCATCCTCGGGCCCTACAATGCATTAACCAGTGAATAGGAATCCTTGTTATTCTAACTACTACGGCTGAATTTGCGCAGATGAGCATAATATTCCAAAAACAGATTCTCTTAATCCGCGACAAAGTATGAGAACCAAGTTCACTTGTCTACAAATGTATAAAACTTGTTTGGGTGAGAAAACAACCAACATTTGAGCAATACTGCCAAATGAGCTTCTTCTTAACCAGGGATTTAGTCAGGCCCACAACTCTCAAGGACAAGGACACACGTTAGTAGGCAAAGCTCCAAATTACCAATTTACACTGCCCTTGTGGTTTCCCAAGCCATCCGGTTTTCTTCTCTAAAAAGTGAAATATGGAAAAACAACAAAGAGGACAAAGCTTGAACAAGATAGAGAAGACGCTGTCCAGATCAACAACGAGTCAATATTTCAAGAACCAAATTTATGGAATGAAGCCATTGAGGATACATGAGAGTACTGGCGCCAACATGCACTGAAAATAAATGTGCCTGCAAAAGACTGATCAGTCCTCATGGATTTCTCTGCTAACACTGAATTTGGTGTTTAAGTTTTTCAAGGGATTTTCAGGGTTTTTTAGAATGTTTCAGGGTTCAACCTATTGCTAGGCATTACCTGCAGATATTCAACAGTGCTCGCTGGTCCATCATTCTTCCCAAGCTCTTGTAGCAATTGTAATGCCTTCATATGAAGACCTCTTTGCTTATATAGTGTGATGAGTTCCAAAGTTCTCCCAGCTCCTAGCAGCTTATCTTCGCAAGTAGTCACGTCGCAGTAATTAGGCCCTTCCAATAGCTGGAGAAAGACTTCTGTGCCATTAAAACCTGTTTGTTTTTGCGGCGCAGACGAATCCCTTAACCGGAGCGCTGACTCATAAACATTTCGAAAGGCAGAAGTTTTAACTGCTGCAAGAGCTGAATCAGTTGCAAAGGGCATTAATGCAGAAGAATTCCTTTCCAACTCTGGGCCTCTCTGCCGTCCAATGGTTGGTGCTGAAGAATCTAAAGCCAGCAGCGCTTGTACAAGAGCAGTATCCAAAACAGTTGCATAATTTCGGGCGGTATTACTTACTTTCGCATCCTCGTTTACAGTCTGATGAACTATATGGCCTCCATCATCTGCTGATCTATTGCGAGAAACCATCCGTGAGTTTTTTTCCTCACCACGATCCCCTTCTTTATCTCCTGCCTTGAGCAAATCCAGAACATCTTGTTCAGCCTGCTCAGCCTCGGCCTTCTGAACGGCTGCTGTCCTTTTGAAAGATAAAAAAGCAACTAATGCTCCTAAAGCATAAACCAAATCTCCCCCTGTGGGAAGCTCCGGCTGCTCTCCATCAATATCTCTCCCTCCAGGGAAGAGCTGGTCATAGTTCCCTGAATCTCCCAGCCAATCAGAACCGGCTCCAGAAACTGAAAAGGTGAAAGCTGTTGAATCATTACTTCCCCCTTTCAGCTCTTCAGCTGCAGCAGGGAGGTGGAGAGAGGGGAAAAGTCGCAGAATAGAGGAAAGATCTAAAGTAGACTTTGAGAAATGCTCCATAGCTTCTTCGTACTTCCCTTCAGCAAAAAGATGGTATCCATATCTGACCCATAGACGTAAACAGGGAAACCACAAATTAAAAAAAGGGTCTTATTCAACTTGCATAAGACCTCTCAGATACAACACAATAAGAATACTGAAGCTTGAAATAATGAAAATACAATCGATGTCTTACTCTAGTCTTACAAAGATACAAATCATGGAAAAGTACTAAACTAAATGGTCTTCATAAAAATCAGAGAAAAACAAGAATTGACACCTCCTCTGTCCTTTCTCCTCGGCTATAGAAAGGAAACATACATGTCTTTGAACAGGGTGATCAAAAGGAAACATTTCAACCATATAGGAAGAGAACAGTTTACTGTTTGAAGGATAATTCAAATTTAGGAAAAGCTCCACCAACTCCCACGACAAATGAGTGAGACAAATATGAATATGAATACGAACACGATGAAATTAATATGAATATGAATACCAACACCAATACTAATACCAATCT
This sequence comes from Zygnema cylindricum, assembly GCA_037447655.1. Lineage (NCBI taxonomy): Eukaryota > Viridiplantae > Streptophyta > Zygnematophyceae > Zygnematales > Zygnemataceae > Zygnema > Zygnema cylindricum. Next base: position 233,644 of record JBBHKE010003380.1, on the reverse strand, counting down.
GCACACAAATACGAATGCGAATAAGAATATGCATATGAACATGAACATGACTTACCGAATATGAATAGAATCTTCTTTGGAAGCCCTCATATGTGCATCTTCTGGGGACAGTAAAACACAAAGCGCGAGAGCATCTTCATACCTCCCAACACCAGCAAGTTGAATGATCTGAAATCTCCCACCAACACAGGGTGATACTGTCAAAATTCTTCAAAAACAACAATGAGGACAACATAACACTCAGAGCACTTACTGGAAAAATCATATCATCACCAATATCCGCATTCCATATGCCGTGTCCAGAATAGTACCACGGAATGGAATTGATAACCACCTTTGCATTTAGGAATCACATTTGAAAAAAAAAATGAAGAGAGAGTAGTTGAAATAAAGTACAAACACTGCAGGCAAGGCTATGAGGCTTCCTGTTGCTACCAAAAAATGTCTCTAGAAAATAGATTCACCTGAACGCCCAAGGGGACAGGCCTGATATGATGTATATCCCTCTCAGATGACGCTACAATACTCGAAGAACTTCCTGAGAGTGTGGTGATGCTACTGAGGGCAATTGTTTGCACCAACCCGTGGCCGGGTCGAAGGGACCGCACCTGCACGAGGTTACCGTAACGAGCTTAACCAACATGTCAAAGAGCTCCGTTAAAACTTCTGCATCCAACAAAACATGTGGATCCCTGTACCATTCAAAAGCAGGCAATAAACAGGTAGATTACTGTCCTAATTCTACCACAAACAAGATTTACAGACGGGAGTATCACGAGAAGAGATTACTGCAAATAGAGAAACTTGAAGGCAGCAGAGAGCTGCAGGTAAAGCAGACAATCGCAAAAAATATAGACACAGAAGAAAGAAATACACTAAAAAAAAAGCGAAGGCAAGGTAAGATAAGCCAGTCCCACAGTCTGATTGCAACTTTTCTTTAATCTGAACAACTCGACGTTGTAAATCAAAAGTAAACAATCCTGTGAATGGTGTGAACGCAAGATATAGCAGCTATTTTTGCGTTTCCCAAGCTCACGCCCATTTACCCTTCATTGCCAATCCTTTAAAGCAACTAATCATATGTTTTAGAATCCTTTCAAATCCATATAAGTTAATATAAGATGTCACTACAAATTTTGCCGAATATGCTAACCACAGCAGTATAAGCGTCAATTTCACTATATCGGTGAGCCAAAACTTATACCACTCGAACCTAGAATAACATCAATGACAAGATTGTTTTTTCTTTTAACGCTAATTCTTTAAACCGTTTAGAATCAATCGTCATTTGAAACTGAATTATAATTCATAACACTAATATAAACCCCACTCTAATAATTTCTGTACTCTAACTACAGAAACTCTTCATGTTTCAGATTGATACAAACACAGATACAAAACATCCTCATGCCTGTCACTAAGTGACAAGCAAAAAAGAAATGAAAAAAATTGAAGAAACACATCAACACGTCATCTAAAAAAAAACTTTGCGTCACACATCATCGACATAACGACAAAAATACCTCTATAAAGCGGGAAAGCCTCCCAATAACGTAAGGTGGGGAGACAGCCAGTGATAGTGGGGCCTCTGACCAACTGATGGCTTCTCCTGGTCGAGTAGATTTGCCCTGATTGTCGACAAATACACCTATATTATCCTGTTCAACAAGCCCAGAAACTATGTTCCTCAGTAATTTCACATTTTTTTCAAAAAGTACACTGCCCATCACTGTTTAATCACGCTATTTCAAGTGAGTACTTTTATGACCCAAAATCATGAACTATTGTTAATAAAACTCTTCAGTTAAGTGGCCCATAATCCTCCACTTGCCGAAACATAATTCTCAATAATTCCGATCAATTGTTAACGCTAATGATTCACTAACTCTACTACACCACCAATCACTAATTAGTTAGTAACACTAAGTCAGTCCCAACTTTTTTTCCCCAAAATCCATAAAAATAGTGTAAAACAACAGTAGTTAAGGAATTTCTCTGCACTAAATTAGTGTTATGCATTCTAATTCCGAATTTACACTAGACATTCCTTTAATAACAATGGGCAGTGTAGTTTCCGGCTATGTGACCCTGAGTATACTTACACACATGAAACCTAACCCAAGCTATGAAACACTTAAAAAAAAAAACACGAGCAAGTGAAATAAACAAGAAATGACATGGAACACTGTTAGGGGGGGGGGAACAGTTCTTGAAAATGCTAAATAGGTCTACAACAACAACAATCCCAACCGGAGCTAACACTATACCCGACCATTTGCAGGTCATTGCCATCTCAATAAAAAACAAATCGACGTCAAAAACCATAACTACTTAAATTTCCGAAATTGATAAAGCCGTAACATACATGCTGTGTCTTTTGACTGCATTTCAATAGAACGACGACCCTTACCAAACAGCTTGACAAGCAAAAACCTGATGCCGGAAAAAAGCTGCCACCTTCAAACAAAAACGCCAAAAAACCCCTAGAAAACCTTAAAAAAACCTAAAAACACCAGAACAAACCCAGAAAACAGCCCACCTTCCCCAATAAAAGCTCTCCACCGGGCAAAGCTGTGACAAGTGGAGGGGAAGATCGCCCACTCGACGAAACTTCCGTCAAAAGACCAGAGGGCACGTCCACCAACCAGTACTCCTTTTTTGTGGCTAATCCCAATATTAGAGAGTCGCCACTCCAGGCCATTGTCCGTACGGTGTCAGACACATTTACTTCCTTCATTTCCGAAAACTCGCGACTTCCTGTTCACATCGAAGTATACCGTATATTGATATCAGCATCAATGACACTATATCATTGCCCCTAAATTTTACCCATCAACCTAATATAGTATCAATGATTCTAGCTGTCTTTTTCTTAACGCTAATTCTTTAAACGGAGCAGAATCAACCACATCATTTGGAACTGAAAGAGAGTTAATAACACTAACATGAATGACACAGCAATAGTTTTTTCACTCTAATAATGATTCATAGCATAGCCGTCAACCTTTGGGCATTGTGTGATTATCATGTGCTAGAAACTGCAGGAAAATTTTGCATTGGAATATTGATGAGCATTACTTGTTTTTATTTGTTGAATTTGAAGAAAATGTAACAAACAATTACGTTGACTTTCATTAGTTTAAATCATGAAAACAGTGCCCTTCAATATCCCAATATGAGAAAACTCGTCCAAACAAAAAAAAAGGAGATAAAAGCAATCACAAGCGATGAAAAAAAAAACAATAAACAACATTTATTGAAATTAACGCCATCCGTTAATTTGTTTTAGCCATGAAAATAAAAGGAGGAAACGCTATAAAGTAAAGCAACACCCAATGTCCACGAGTTCTCAAATTAACAACCTTCACACTGACAAATGAAACCCTAAAAACCCAAACAACAAACAAAAAAAACCCTAAACGTAAAAGCGTAACCTTAAAAAACCAACAAAAAGGAAAACATAGAAAACGACAGCATACCCGTAAACTTGACGAAAACCAGTTTTTTTCTCACGGCAGTACATAGAACTCCCCTTCCGTTATTCCATGCGTAAACATTCCCTCCCCTTGTTTTCCCAAAGTGAGTCACCATATCTAAGTCAGGGAGAGAATGAATACTAACTCCATCTGAAAGAGTTATCAAAAAGCTTCTCGAATGAATGACATCCATTTGTAAAATAGCTTTTCTTGCAAAACCAATCCTAGTTTCTTTCGGTTTCCACGAAACCTTTGAATCTCGAGTCTCGTCCATCCACTTCCTGAACCCTAAACCATTTCCTCCAATTTCGCTAGTAGTGACCTCGTCGGGATCCACACTATCTTTAGTGTCGCTGGAATCTTCGACGTATATTCGCAAGGATCCGTCATAGCAACCAACTATGAGAAAAGAGTCCCAAAGAACGGAGCTTTCGATCTTACTAGGACAAGCTTTGATCAATGGGAATGCATCAAACGCCTTGTAAATCATTGTTTTCAAGTTGTTTGCTATTTGAGAGCTTTAAGGGTTTTTGTCGTGGAGATTTGACAAGATCTATAAGAGACAAATGCCGCCTTATTGCAAGGAGCGAGGGAGTTTCCCTACCATGGATCGTTATTAGCGTCGATGTTTCTTTCGCCACTATAAACGTTATTTTCTCGTGTACACGTCTTCCTGCAGAGTTTCTGTTGGGAGACCGCCAATCGGAAGGTAAGACTTCCTCTCCAGCTTAACCGCCAAACAGATTATGGCAAGTGTCCGCACACAAAAGACGTTTAAAGTGGCGATAAAAACATCAACGCTAATAGCGATTCACTGGGTAGAGTAGGGCTGTTCGAGCCTTCGAGAAGGATTCTGCCCGATCGCGAGTTTATAGTATGTATACCGTACGGTAGGTAAATATGCGAGTTTTCTCAAACGACTGGAAAGTGGAAACGCTACACCGCGAATCGTAATTAGGGTAAATAATGCTAATTCGGTCGCCCTAAATTTCGACTCTATTACCTTAAATAGAGTAGAGGATTCTAAATTTTTCATTATACTATTTAACGGAAGGTTTAATTAGCGTGAAAAATTCTAATATAGGTTCGTTTTAAATAGTGTTGAGTACGGACGACGTCCGACCGTGCAGTGTTGTACTTTTATAAGTAGAAAGGTACAAATAATGATTTAATAGAATGGCGCTCGCACGTGAAATCGTATTAAACAAAACATCGAAAAAAAAGCCGTTCGCATAACTCTCGTCCGTCGACAGCATCCTCGTCAGTGTGAACATTAACTGAAATTCAGCACGACAAATAGTACTAACGTCATAATAACGTCAAAACTATACGGACGGACAGATTTTGTACGCAAACGTAATTTAGTGTTTATAATTTCAGCGCGGATAATACACCGCGCATCGTTATTAGTGTCAAAGTTTAAATAGTGTGAAAGTAAATATACCGTCATTGACGCTAATTAAGAATTTGAAAATTAAAAAAAAAAAGGTTTATTCTAATTTCGGTGTTAACGCTAATTTGGGGACAGTAAAAATCGAATAGTCTCCGTACGATTGTACACATTAATATATGTAGCCGTACACAATTTTAAAAATTGTACGACGGCGCCAAATCGAGTATCCGTACCGATCTGACAATTTTACGGCGGTTACGTGTCAAAGCTATACCGCGTAACGTGAAGTTTAATTTCAGTTGTTTTTGTTTGACGTTTACGGAATAAAGTACAATTTGCACGGTCGGAGGTTATCCGTATTCCACACTATTTAAAACGAACCTATGTTAGAATTGAAAACGCTATTTAAAAATTACCTTAAATAGAATAATGAAAAAATAAGAATCATTTACTCTATTTCATGTGATAGAGTCGAAATTTCGAGCGACCGAATAAGAGTAATTTACTCTAATTACGATTCGCGGTGTCCAGTACAGCACGCGGCCTGATAAGGTAACATAACATCATAGCTGTTCAAAACGCATCTTACGCACGATTCGAACGCACGTACAATACGTAGAAACTAGAGATGTCGAATTGAAAAAATCGTAAAAATCGTTAATGATTTTTTGTCCGCACAACTTCGTACATGTTGAAAAAAATGAATTGAACATAAATCGCAGTTTGTACAATTTCCAATAAATCATTGAAATAAAATTTTTATTATCTATACAAGTATTACATGATAGGTGAAGGGAATTGATCATGGCATTGACTGTTTTGGTTGCGCACAGTCATTTTGTCAAAAAATGTACGTTTGAAGTACACATTTGTACAAGGAAAGTACCGTTGAGTCTAAATTTGATGGTCAATCGGCATAACAACTTTGACCTTCAAAATGTTGTTTCAACCGCTTAAACTTTTGTCGCGCTTGCGAACGTCGACCGTCATAATAACATTAGCAATTCACACGGCCGGCAAACGTTTACAGTAACAAAACTGCGACAGCCACATGTAAATAAAAGTATTGCATACAGTCACTTTTTGTCTTTACGTGAGCTCCACGGTGAGAGCACCTTGGAAATTAACTTAGCCGCAAAATTGAAATTTAGTCGTCTAACGGTATGGCCCCATGTGGCTAAGTTCGGTTTTTTTCTGTCGTTTTTCTTTCAAACTTAGCGACGTACTGCCTAAGTTGTGACCGTACGAAAAAATCGCAAATTTGTAGAGTACAATTTGCGTCATTCTCGAACTTAAGATGTAGGAAAAGTTGTCGTCTTGCGTTTTTTCGACTCAGTGTCACATTATCTTCAAACTTATCATAAAACACATCGGCAATGTGTTTTAAGCTAAGTAAATCCGAATACACCAATGGGAAAATATGTTCCCGCGCGTGAAAAGTTTTCAAAAGTTTTTGACGGTTGAAAAAAGTACAGGGTTGTTCGTTTTTGTTCGCATACACCTTGAACGGTTTTTTTTTTAGGGTTCTCGATGTTGCAATGTCATTTCACGCAAAGTTGAAAAATCTGCGAAGGTGAAAAATTTGCGAAGTCATGGCGCCCGGATAGGCAAGGTTTACACAAAGGCATGTCGTACAGCCACGGCTGCAAGGCTGTAAGTCTACGATGTCACGCAGTGACACGCGACATACCAAATGGTTTCAAAAGTTACGATGTGTCTTGCAACGCTTTAAATTTTTTTGAAAAAATACGGTGCGGCAAGACAGATTGTACACGGTGACAACCGTCACAAGTATTGTTGACGTATACATTCGTCACAAAATTAAGTAGCAATCTCGAGTAAACACATAGAGACACCTGAAATCCGGGTCTGCCGGATCCGCGCTAAAATACAAAGTAAGTTCGCTAAGTTATAAATACATGGGGCCGTACCTTAAGCGTTACATTGAAATTAGATGCAAATTGAAACTAAACCTCTTTAAACTGAAGTAATGTAAGTCTTGTACGGAAATATTAAAACGCACGAAACGAAATTTCGCTCTCAGTGTAAGAATGTTGATTTGTAGAAAGTGTGGCTCGATTTCGTCCCGCGTGACGACGCATATATTTTTCATTTAATTTCAATTTATATTTTTACGCCGGTTTGTTTTATTATAGTGTACAAAGTTAATTTCATTTAGTGCGTTTTACTATTTCTGTACAAGACTTATAGAAATTCAGTTTAAATAGGTTTCGTTTGAATTTGCGTGTAAGGGTATGCAACTCTGAGACCTCCATAGATCCTCAGAATAGAGAGCTTGCAAGAAGCCTCTAGGATAACCCTGACCCCTTTGTGTTTCAGCAAGAATAAATGCCACCGTGGCAGACAAAAACTCTGACCACCTTCACCCTTGTGAAGGGAAAACTCCCCTGAGTCGATAGCAAAAAGAATCTCTGAATTTGCTCCCCTGGGTAGTAAGTTATGGAGGGTCAAAGTTGACCTTTTGTATAAAAGCTCTCTGGGAGAGAGGGTCCTATCTACCAAATTTTTCTAAGTCCTATCTCCCTCTAAAACTCTATCTACTGATGTACAACACCAATCATATTACATTGCCATACACAAAAGTACAGCTGTCGGTGTACTTTCCGTACGAATATTGTAGAACATGGCCTAAATGTCGACACATGTCATTTCGAGATCCGGTCCCGTAATCCCTGGAGATGCCGCGATCCAATGTAATTGTGGCACGTGTCATTTGATGTGGCACTGACCACAAACCGCAGAGATTCTCTTCCGCGATCTCGGAATTCTTCCCGGCCGTCCGATTGAATGCACATTCCAATCGTAGCCGTCAATTATACTTGCGCGGTATTTATTTCGTTTAAAGAAACAAATGCGCGGTACTCGTCTTTTATCCTTACCGTAATCCGTACTTTTACATAACTAAATCTATGTATCCCGTAAATAGTTGCTGTTAAATGAATTATCCTAGGTGGTAACATTTAAATAACTAACAAACCTAATAACATCCAACTTTAGTCTTAGACTTAATGATAAGTCTACCGGCTACCGGCGGCATTTATGGACGGCAGGTACCAAGATCAAATCTTGGATTCGACATCTCCTCTTTTAGTAAAAAAACTACCTATCCGTAAATCAACTAATCTTTTTCCGTAAACCTTTGGATAGCCTAGGTAGCCATGGCTCTAACTTCCTCTCCAACTTCTCAGTGACTGCAACAAGTGTGGGAGTTGGAGAGAGAAGTTAGAGGCAGATTCCCTCGACTTCTTTCTGCATTTCATTTTAGACCTAGAAAGCACTAAAAGAACCATCAATTTCTACAGGGTATGTCCCCATGTACTTCTAATTTAGCGAACTTACTTTGTATTTTTTGCACAGATCCGCCGGAACCGGTTTTCAAGTGTCCTTATATCTCTAAGGAAGAAATCGTAACTTACGCTTGTAACGATTGTACACATCGATAATAATTGAGACGACTATCAACGTCTACAATCTTTGGTCACACGCTTTTTTTTGGAACTGCTTATGATGTCACATGTCTTACCTTGACATTGTAGATGTACCGCCATTAGCCTATGCCATTTCACGGTTGAAGACGATGCGTTTTGCCTTTGCGTAACATATCAAGTCAACGTGAAATAGCATCAGAATTTGAAGACCCCTGCAAAAAAAAAATCTGTACTCAACGAAAATAGACAAAACTAAACAAATTGTGTACTTTTCTTCGCCATATTAGAAACAAGCGGACAAAACACAATGAATTCTATAATTTTCTTTGTCCTTGGAAATCGTATGAAAATTTCAAAAAATTATAGCACGTGTTAATATATGTTCTTATTTGTTTATCGAAAATACCTAGTTTTAAAACACATCGCGCATGTGTTTTAACTGTAAGGTTAAAGATGACGTTTTTTGTTGTGGGAGTGGGTCAAATAACAGAAGACGACAAATTTTTATACATCAAAAGTTCGAGGATGACGCATATTGTACTCTACAATGTTGATTTTGGAAAGCTTTAAGTCTCAATAAATTAGTGTGACGGCAGAAAGACAGTAAAATATAGCGTAAAGGACACGCGTCGTCACTTAAGTATAGAACATGTATTTCGGAATGGCACCGACATCTACATATGCCTGTCACACATTGAATAAGACAAAGCAGTTGCGACGCAGATGGGACAAAGCAGCTGCGACGCAGATGGGACAAAGCAGTTGCGGTTATTCAATACGGGACGACGCAGCTGCAACGAAGTTGCGGTGACGTAGAATATTATTCAGAACGAGACAACGCAGCTGCGGTTTATTTGAATCAAGTCAATGGACGAGATTCATAAAAGGATCACAAATGATTTGCTAGCAGGTGTTTTCGCAACATTTGGGTGAACTCATTGGGACAATAATATTTAAACCGGCTACAAGTAATTGTATTGATCTCTCAGTAATACTGATTGTACAGTGACAGAATTAGTTTTAGCATGATTAGGAGGACTTGATCTTAGTGGCAGTTAGGTTCTTGGACTTATCTCTCAAGAACGTTTGTATTAGAGGAACAACACCATGTAATAGGACAAGAGTAGAAACTCACTACGAGTATAATACTTAGGACTTATAACATTTGATGTATCTAGACTTCTAGACTGTGTAATTTGCAAACTATTTTTGGGAAAATTCTGAGTTGCATATCTTAGTTTATTTTTTATCAATTGGGCTGAAACTTTGGGAGTTGTCAAACTTTGTGATGTTCTATAATGTGGTATAATTTGAAGTAGTTTGGACCTTTGTGTCAAATTTGGTGAGCTGTAGAAGACAGCTGTTGGGAAGGATTCTTCGTAAGCCTCAGTGAGTAAATTATGTCTAATTCTACTACTACTGCTGCTGCTCCACCTGCTCCAATGGCCGTAGAATCACAAGTTATGGGCCTCCTATCAAGAATTCCTATCTTCTCGAGGGAAAAATATATTTATTGGGCGGATATGGTGGAAACACACTTTGAAAATGTTAGTCTTTTGGATATTTGGGATGGTTCACTGGCGTAAACATATGCATCTTGGTCAAAGAAAAACTCGCAAGCTCGACCTATTCTAAAATTATGTATCTCAAAAAAATTGGCTATGTCTCGGATAAAAATGAAAAAGGCGATTGATATCTAGGAGTCTTTTAAAGATGATTATGAAAAGGCTAATGTCCAAGAAGAACTATTTTTGTCTGGACAAATTTGGGACTACGCATACACGGGCGGCACAATGGCTGAATATGATATTAAGTTTCGAATTCTAAAAGACTCTCATGCTTGTGCAAGTAGATCATTCCCTCAGTTTTAGCAGGCTGCATTACTAATGAGGGGTCTTCCTAATACTATAAAAGCAGCGTCTGATAGGTTGAAACTAAAAAAAAAAACTAGCTGTACTTTACAGTTAGGTATTAATATGATATTAGAAGAAAAGGCTGATTCTAAAATTCTCAGTGCAAAAAGGCAGGTAGAGGCCTTTAACACAGACCTTGACAAAAATGCTCAATTTAATCGGCAAAGGAATCAGTTTGATCAAAACAAAAATCAGCTTAATCAGAACCAGAATCAGTTTAAACAGTTTAATTAGAGTGGGAATAGACAGTCTTTTAATGCTTGTTTTTAATGTAACAAAAAAGGTCATGGATATAAGTTGTGTCCTAACCTTAAGAGGGCTAACGAAACCAGATTGTACAGGTTTGGATGGCAACAGAGCCGGTCTAATCAAGGCTTCACAATATCTACATTTCGAGGAAATGCACTTTTCTCGACATCTTTATCTCACCAGGACAAATCTCTGACACTATTTGACGAGAACGACAAGGAATTGACACTTTTTGACGAGAACGACGAGGAATTATTCGTTGTGGCGGCAGCAATGGAGGGTGCAAACGATCTCTGACACTATTTGACAAGAACGACAAAGAATTGACACTCTTTGACGAGAACGACGAGGAATTATTCGCTGTGGCGGCAACTATGGAGGGTGCAAACTATAATGGATGGATAATAGATACCGGAGCGTCGGCACACATGAGTTGTAACAAGGCAATTTTCATAAATTTGAAATCCACACCCGAGAAAAATATCTACTATGTTTGTGGTATGAGTGTACATACACGTGCTGTAGGTGATGTCTCCTTGCTTCTTGATATAAAAGGAAAGGCAGTTGAGAGAACTCTTCACAATGTTCTCTTTGTCCCAAATTTCAAGAAAAAATGTTTTCAACTTCTTTGGTAGAAAGTAATGGTTGAGTTCACTTTGAAACATGGTCGGCAGGTTGTTGGCAAGAATGGAAAGATTGGAATCACAAGCTCAAGGGATGCCAGCAAAATGTATCCAATGGATATGCCCAAAAATAAAGAAAATGATGTTTTGAATTCCGGTGCATTATCTTCAGATGAGCTATGCCATAAGAGATTAGGCCATGTGAACTGTAACAGTTTGAAAAAAATGGTACATGCTGGTAAATTAGAAGGAGTCACTCTTGCAGATCAGTCACCTAACACGTGTGATGGTTGTGCACTAGGAAAAATACACAGATTAGCGTTTCCTCAGAAATCTGAACAACGGTCCAGTAAACTTTTGCAACTAATTTGTTTTGATGTTTTCGACCTTGCAAAGGTACCATCTACAGGGGGGATGAAATATATGGTTAGGTTTATAGATGATTTTTTGAGGTTTACTAAAGTCTTCTTCATGAGGGAAAAGATTCGGCCACTTCCAAAACTACAAAGCATGGGTGGAGAGACTACATGGTCTGCTACTTCTTGAACTCAGATTGGACAATGCCGGCGAATATACGTCAAAAGAGTTTGAAAACTTCCTACTTAAAGAAGGTATTAGTCATCAACTAACTCTTCCATATTCACCAGAAAAAAATGGGTTTTGTGAAAGACTAAATAGATCTATCATAGAGAGCTCTAGGTCCATGCTTGCAGATAAGGACGTGGATCCGAAATTATAGGCTGAAGCATTGAATTGTGTTGTTTATTTTGAGAATAGAATAGGATCAACATCGGTAGAAACTACTCCTTACGAGGTATGGACTGGTGGAAAACCGGATGTTTGTTATTTCAAAGTCTTTGGTAGCAAATGCTTTATTTGAGATTCATCTAAAGACAGATGGAAAATAGAACCGCAAGGATTATCGGGTATCTTGTTGGGATATAATGATCCCTCAAAACTGTATAGAGTCTTTGTATTTGAGAAAAAGAAAATAATTGTATCAAAGAATATTATTATAAAAGATGAGCTTGACTTGATAGATTTATTTAAAATGACAGCGCAACAAAAACAGCAAAAATACGAAATATGTCATTTTAGACTGCAAACAATAGATTGTCACACAGATGCACAGGCATCCGGTGGTGACACCGATGTCTCAAATTAACGAAGTTCCTCAACATGTTCAGTTTCAGCCCGGTGTCCTGAATTCGAATCCTACGTATTGTACACATAGACAAAAGAGAAATGCGAGGGATCCGAAAATTTCAGCCTCATAATTTTCGAGGGAAGACAATCCAGTAGCCGCCTGCAAACAAACGCCCACTTTGCCTACACTGCGGCCTCAGGGGAGCATCTAGCCATTCAAGAGGCTTTGTCATCACCAGAACACCATCACTAGATCGAGGCAGCTAACGAAGAAATGAAATTGATCAAAGAAGCTCTAACATGGGGGCTTGTGGATCGTCCTCCGGGCCGAAAACCGATCGGCAGCAAATGGGTATTCAAGGTGAAGTTAAATCCCGATAGTACTATTGAACGATATAAGGCTAGGCTTGTGGCAAAGGGGTATAATCAAAAGGAATGAAATGATTTTGAAGAAACATTTTCTCCTGTTTTAAGATTTCCGACAGTTAGGATTTTGCTGTCCCTAGCTGATATAGAACATATGGAAATACATCAAATGGATGTAAAACAACCTTCTTGCATGGAGAGATAGAAGAGACCATTTACATGCAGCAGCATGAAATGTATGTAGAACTAAAAAAAGAGCAATAAGTATGCAAATTGTTAAATCTCAGTACGGTCTAAAACAGGCCCCTAGACAATAGAATCTGAAGCTTGACGAATTCTTAACTAGCCTAGGATTTGAATGGATAAGCTCTGATCATTCTGTTTACGTTCTAAAAGGTGAGCATGGGATAATGTATATTGCGGTGTATGCAGATAATCTACTACTAATTAGCAAATCAATGGATGAAATTAATAATATCAAAATTGCCTTAAATTCACGGTTTGAGATGAAAGACCTCGGTGAGGCGAAATATATTCAAGGTATTCAGGTAAAAATGGATAGAAATAATAAATTATCAAAATTGACTCAAAATGAGGCTATTGGAAACATGTTAGATGAGTATGGAATGCGGGGGGCAAAAGGGTTTATTACTCCAATGGAGTTTTGGCAAAAGTTATAATGCCACCTTCCCGAGATGTGGAATATGTTATTTACTTTAAACGTGGATGTAATCCTACTGTTACATGAATTTATAAGCACAGTTTCTTTGAGTGAAGGAGTTAAAAAATTAGATCAAAGAGAATCTAGAAAAAGGATTTATTCAACCCAACAAATCACCGTACGGAGCACCATTTCTCTTCGTCAAAAAGAAGGAAAAAAACTTGCTTGAAGTCCTCAGTTGAGTCGACCAGATCTAAATGTTAATGAGTTAACGCTGGAGGGCAAGCTAATGAATGGAAAGGCTAGGATAGCTGAATTTATTATGATGCTAACTACAATTCCTAGTTTGAACAATCCTTCTGATAAAACACTTAACAACATACCTATGTTAGGACAGTTAAGTAACGATGACACCAAACACAGTTTGATCAGATTCGAGTCTTTAGTGGAAAGGAAACCATTGAGAGTTATGGTTGATTGAGGTGCTACACATAGCTTTATTTCACATAAGTTTGTAGAGGAAAATAAAATTTGTACATTCATAAGGGAAAAACCTTTGCATGTTCAAGTGGCAAATGGTAATAAATCCACATTAGATTTACAAACTGACACAATAGAAGTGGATATCCAAAGTCATAAAATGAAAGTTGTGTGTGAAATAATGAAATTGGGTAGTGAGGAGTTAATATTGGGAAAGCCTTGGTTAACAGAACATAACCCTCAAATTAATTGGGAAATTAACACTTTGAGAGTGAAGTCTGAAAATGGTTGGAAGGTTTTACAAGCATTACCGTCGAAGAAATTGCACAGGAATCATATTAATAACATAACCAAATTGGGAGTGGAAGATTTAATTTCTGCTAAACAATTTAAAAAGCATTTAAAAGATAAAACAAATCATGATTTTATGTTATTAGTAACTAAGGCAATTATGATGAAAGGGGGGGAGAAAACACTATCATTGATGTTATTCCTAAATTAGACACCACTAAAAATCTTGAAAAACAAAAATCTGATTTTGTAACTGACATTAATACATCTGATGTATTTGTTAAAAATTTAATTTTTGAATTTCGGGATGTTTTTCTAAGTGATTTACCCTCAAGAAGGCCACCTTCTCGAGATGTACAACATGTTATTAACTTGGAACCAAGATGTAACCCTCATGTCACGGGAATTTATAAGCATTGTTTCTTTGAGCGGGAAGAGTTAAAGTAATAGATCAAGGAGCTTCTGGAGAAATGACGTATTCAGCCCAGCAAATCACCGTACGTCGCACCAGTTCTCTTCGTCAAAAATAAGGACGGAACGTTGAGGATGTGTGTCGGTTATCAATGTGAACAAGATTACAGCGAAGGATAAGTATCCGTTACCTTTAATTTTTGATTTGATAGATCGTTTGAAAGGTGCTAAATTATTTTCTTTGATTGATCTGCGTAGTGATTTTAATCAGGTGCAATTTAGAACTGAAGATGTTGGTAAAACTGCTTTTAGAACTAGAGTCGCTCATTTTGAATGGATAGTGATGCCATTTGGTTTGAATGCACCGCTTACTTGTCAAAGATTATTGAACCATAGATGAGTTTGTTCAAGTGTTTATAGATGACATTATAATTTCTAGCGAATCTAAGGAACAACATGTAATTCATTTGAGGATAGTGTTGGAAAGGTTAAGGGAAAGAAAACTATAAGGAAAATTGTCAAAATCTAATTTTCTTAAAAGTGAACAATTATTTTTGGGACATATAGTTAGTGGAGAGGGTGTGAAAATAGATCCATCCAAAATTAGTGGAATCCAAAGTTGGAAGGAACCCACTAATGTCACAAAAGTTAGATCATTTTTGGGATTGGCCACTTATTACAATAAATTTATCAAGAACTTCAGTGTGATCGCCGCACCTTTGACATATGTATTTTATGAGAATGAGACGTTTGTATATGGTGCCGATCAGTATCATATCAGTATTGAATGGCAATAATTATCCCTTGCAAAAATACTCATTCAGTTGTAAATATTGCAAAGTTATATTTTGACAACATGGTTAGACATCATGGAGTTCCTCTGTCTAGTGAGTGATAGAGATTCAAAATTTACCTCTGCATTAGGAAAGAATTGCAGCAAAATTTAGGCAATGAATTAAAAATGAGTACCTCTTATCATCCTCTGACAGATGGACCGACACAAAGGATGAACTGTACACTGGAGGAAATGATTAGGACTGTTTGCACCGACACAAAGGATGAACTGTACAATGGAGGAAATGATTACGACTGTTTGCAATGGAGTCAAGAACACATGGGAATCTAAATTGCCATTAATCGAATTTGCATACAATTCACGTAAACATGCTAGCATAAGATTCTCACCGTTTGAAGTTGCATATGGATACCAACGGAGAGAAGCTTTAGACTTAATAACAGGGGTCACTCAACCGAACATGAATTTTGGAACAGAGTTTTGGGAATACATTTAAACAGTTTGGAAAACAATCCGAGATGCATTAGTGAAGGCATAAAGAAGACTAGAATTAAATGTTCACCGCAAACAGGGTGATTGGGTGGTAAGCACAGATGACAAGGTTTAGCTTTCAACAATTCATTACAGGTGCAAGATCGAGGGACAATCGGATCCTATGGGGAAATTTTCTCTAAAGTACATCAGACCATTTACTGTAATCGAGATGATATCGTCAGTTGTAGCCAAATTGGACTTTCCGCGTTCAACAAAAAATCATCCAGTGATACACATCAGTAAGCTGAACCCAGGGAATCTTCGACCAACTGAATGAGAATTGGAATTGGATCCCTAAATAATTATAAAACCTGAGGTCCACAAATAGATAATAGATTGGGTTGGTCAACAGTTTAAGGTCGGTAATACTATATTCTGGCAAGTGCATTATCTAGGAAGGTCGGAAGAAGGGTTAACTTTAGAAGATAAAAATTCTGACTTTTTACAAAGATATTGGAGGGATAATAATATAGAAGACCCGTCTCGAAAATGAAATGTGTTTTTAGGTTAGTTAAGTATAAGGAGAAGATGATGCAACAATAATAGTGGATCAAACTTGTTCGTAAATGGGTATTTAAGTGTTACGAATATAGAGTTTTAAATTTGGTAGACGTCCGCGAAAGAATCGCAAGATTTGGAGTTGTATTTTAATGGATATAACAATTGGTGTCTTTAGGCTACATCCGATGTCTAAATAGCGAGTGGGTGTTCATTGTTACGGGTAAAGGGTCAAACTAGCCGCGGAATTTCAGGCGCACGTTTAAAAGTACCAAATGAATCAATATTTCGTTTGGTACGCACGATGGTTCGTTTCGTACATTTTTTAGTACGAAACGTCACTTTCACTTTATGTAATTTCGTAGGTTGTTGCGCGTGTGAAATTTGCAACGCACGTTCGTGCGAAGTCGCGTTTTGTTTGGCGTGCAATTTTGCACGTAAATGTTACATAGTGAAATGTAGCGTTTGATTGGTAAGTAAATCCTACTTAGTTAGTAAAAGATTTCTGCACGCTTTTGAATTGGTTAGTTTCAGTCCTCGCTGATCAATGATTAGCCCAGGTAAAACCTGTTCAACAGAGCGTCGACTCGGGCCTGGCTAGTCCAGGGCGATGATGGATAAATAGTGAAGTCTAAGAGGAGAGTAAACATCTTTTCCTTTGGGAAAAATTGTGGAAATTTTGACTGATCTTGGTCTTGAGCGATTAAAACCAAATGGGAGTAATGGCATTTTTGCACTAAAATCTCTTACTAACTAAGTAGGGTTTTAATAGTTAAGAGATATAATTATTAAGAGTGGAGAGTAGTGGAAAAGGCTTTAAAAGAATGGTTGAGCCATGAGGCCAAGAAACTAAGCAAATGTTATGTGGATTGAAGCTTCTTCTAATTTAAAATTTATCCTTATGTGAGTGATGTTCAATGTGAATGTATATTTTCCAATATGTGGAATTTGTGATTGAAATTAGTTGTAGTAAAGGAATTTTTTGAGAGCTAGGAGACCCTGTTACGACACCGACCAAAAATCTTCATTTGTGTACATGCACGTGGGTACTACGTCATAGTGCAACACAACTTTTGTACTCTTTGCAGACGCCTTGTCAGATACCACTTTATTTTTTTAGGGTTCTTGTTTTTACGCGTGACGAATGAGCGCTGCCATAAATAGAGAGACGAATGGGCGCTTACAAAAATAGCGTGACAAAAGTGCGTTACGAGATTTCGTTTATATTTTTAGTTGTATTTTTCAATGTATATATCGTGTGCAAATTTTTTTTATTTCCGTTGGTTGACATCTTGACACATATGTAACTTAACCAACGTGTCGCGGCTCAATTTTTTATGTAATGATGATGTACCTCACGAGGTACATCACCAATTACATAAACTTTCGAAGCAAATGCTTCGCGAAAAACCATCCAACGGCCATTGTTAACTCCCAGACTTTTGGAGAATATTGGCAAGATTCTTTGTAATGTTGTTTTCTGGATAAAAACAAAACAAGAGGTACGTCATAGTACGGAGAGGTCCGAATTTCTGTAAACAACCTCACATTTCGTTTAAGGGAGCCAGACGAACGAGGCGGCCCGATTAGTGCGCAAAGAGCGAGTTAAACGCGTTGATTTCTGTACGAGAAAAAAAATATTTAGGAATTTTTGCTTTTGACTACCAACACGCCAAAGGTTCCAAGTATAGTTCAAAAGTAGGCGTTTGTACTGTAGGCCTTTTGTAGGCGCTTTTATCTTAAGTTGTGTTACGGGCTTTTCATGTGATCTTTGTAGATTGCTACTTTGATCAGCGACCGTGCGATCGTCCAAATCTGACGAGATAAATAAAAAAAACCTCAAAACACACAGAAAAACATTTTTTTGTCCGAATGTTTTTCAAAATTTAGACATGACGTTTAGTTCTCTATCGATCAATGTGCAACTAAACCCTGTTAGTTTTTATTTTCATTTTGCGACCAATACAATATGGGTCTTAAGGTCATATTGTATTGTTGTTCTATTACCACCTTTGCAAGAGGAGGACCAGCAGTAGTAGTGGAAGTAGACACGAAAAACAACAGAAACTATCAAAGTACCTACTCAACAGCCAGCTTTGAACTAACACAAAATATGACTCTATCAGCCAATATGCCTCAAATATCCACAGTGATAAACAATACAGTAAACTGACAATTCCGAAAATTGCAGCCCAAATGACCTAGTAAACCATAAGATATAATGTCTGGAAGTTTACCAAAAACTGCCCTTAGAAAATCATATTCCCAATACTGGATAATACAAAATTGGCTAATTCCTAAAATATATACTCACATTATGTATCTACTGGTCACACTAGTTTGGGTGACTATACTACGGAACTATCCTGAATAACGACAAAGTATCAAACCTGTACTTTACTGTACCTAGAGTACCTCCAAAAACCTAATTATTATTTTCCAAAGACCTAATTAATAAAACACTAATTTTTAATACACTAAACTACAAAACATTGTTATTCAAATATTTTTAGATGACGAACCGTACAAAATGTTCCAGGTGCTTAGTCACGGTAGTCGCTAAAGTCCAACCGACTATCGTAGTGTAGTAAGAAGCACCTGAGTGCTTCGTCACTTGTGGTCCCACGTGAATCACGCCTCGTCATTTGTGGTCCCACGTAAATCACACCTCGTCATTTGTGGTCCCAAGTGAATCATGCTTGTGGTCCCAGGTGAATCACGTCCGTCGACGTCTCTCAAAATCAATGATCGTGTATCGTACAACTTACTTTTGAAATATCCGGACGTTTCCAAAAATAGCCGTACCATATATTTTCCGAGGTATGCGGATAAGATTTTGTCCGTCTGATCTGGTGATTCCAACTGTCTGCTACGTGACGCGTGTCGACGCCACTCGTAAAACCTGCAGAGGTATGATACACTCTATTGTACTTTGGCTACAGTAACACTAATAAAGGTAAGTTTTATATACAACTACTTAGAATTTATTCTATGTGTGTGTTCTACTCTATTTACTAAACTAAAGATTTCAAATCTCAACATTCCCCTAAATCTTTAGACTCAGTTACTCACTTCTCTGCAAAACTTCAACTTAGGAGCAAGGAGGGCTTTTGTTAACATATCAGCCACCATCTTCTCGATTGGTAAATAACACAACTTCATGACTTTTGCAAGTACTTTTTTCTTGACAAAGTGAAGTCTAAAATCCATGTGTTTGCTTTTAAAATGATGGCTGGGGTTAGAGGCAATGGTAATTGCTGCCTCGTTCTCACACCAAATAGACTGAGGACCTGTTTGCATGTACCCAAGTTTCTGTAGAATATACTCGACCCATAAGAGCTCATTGAGGGCCGAAGCTGTTGCCATGTATTCAGACTCCATTGTGGATTGAGCGGTAACCTTTTGTAATTTGCTACTCCAACAGCAAGTACCATCTCCAATCTTAAGCACAAAACCAGTTGTAGATTTCTAGCTTGGCATGTCCCCATAGCTAGCATCGCTCCACGTCTGTATTCTCACCTCTCCTCCTCCGAGTACAAGCTTGCGATTTCGAGTAACTGCAAGATATCTCAACACCTTTTTCGCTACTTCCCAGTCAGCCTTTTTAGGATTCTGGAGACTTCTACTCAAGAGTCCCACATCTGCTGCAATGACGGGTATCGTACAGTTCATAAAATATATGAGACTTCCAACAACATGTCTATATGGCTTTGAGGCCATAAACTCTTCCTCCCCTGTCTCTAGACTCCCACCAACCATTATGCCTCAACTTGAATAAATTCTTTCCAATTTCTGCCTGAATTCCATGGGAGTTACGGATCCTTTCATATTTTTCATTTCAAATCTTTCCAGCATGTTACCTATTGCTTATTTCTGAGTCAACATAATCAACCTTTTGTTTGTATCTCTTTCTACTTGTATACCTATAATATACTTGGCCTCACCGAGGTCCCTCATCTCAAACGTACATCTTAAAGCTGTTTTAATACGGTTTATTTCATCCATTGACTTACTTATTAATAATAAATCATCCACATATACCGCAATGTAAATTATCCCATCCTCCCTTGTAGAACATATACAGAATGATATGAGCTAATTCTCTTAAAACCTAGCCCAGTCAAAAACTCATCTAACTTCAAATTCCACTGACGAGGGGCTTGTTTTAGCTCATACAAAGATTTCATCAATTTACACACTGATTCTTCCTTTCCCTTTTCAACATACATTTCTGGTTGTTTGATATAGATGGTTTTTTTAACTCTCCATGGAAGAAGGTGGTTTTAACATCCATTTGATGTATTTCCATATTCTCTATAGCCGCTAGACTTAGCAAAATTCTGACAGTGGGAAATCTGACAACTAGAGAGAAGGTTTCCTCAAAGTCAATACCTTCTTTTTGATTATACCCCTTGGCCACTAGTCTGGCCTTATACCTTTCGATGGTGTTGTCTGGGTTCAGCTTCACCTTGAATACCCATTTGCTGCCGATGACTTTTCTGCCCGGAGGAAGATCCACCAGCTCCCATGTCTGTGCCTCCATAATAGACTTTTTTTCATCTTTTGCCGACTCGATCCAGTGACTTCTCTCAAGTGATGCAAAGGCCTCTTGAATTGTTAAAGGCTCCTCTGTAGCTGCAAAAAAGGAAAAGTGAGAGCTTGCTTGCAGGCGGCTGCTAGATCTCTTTCCCCCCGGAAATTTTGAGGCTGAAATCGTTGGCAACCTCGAATTAGACTGCCTTGTCTGAGCTACGACCTGTGGTTGTTGTACCGGTGTGATAGTTCGTTCCGTCTGAGTCGGAACTTGGGGTAAAACATCCCGTGAAGGCACAACTTGGACTGAAGGAACAGCAATCTCACTTGGCCGTGGAAAGAAAACTCGCTGCGTATGGTGAAAAATGACATATTTCTGTTGGTCCTTTGCCGGTTGGTCTGACACTTTAAATATGTCGACAGAATCGAGCTCATCTTTAATCCGAATATTCCTAGAAATTATCACCTTATTTTTCTCATATACAAAAACTCTATAACCTTTTGCATTATCATCATACCCCATAAAAATTCGTGGTAAGCCCTAAACTTCCATTTTCCATCTATCCTGTGAAGTATCTAGAATAAAAACACTTGCTGCCAAAGATTTTTAAGTGGCTAACATCAGGTTTCTCTCCGGTCCAAAGCTCATAAGGTGTGGTACTAAGAGATCTAGAAGCAATTCTGTTCTTAATATAAACATCACAGTTAAGTGCATCAGCCCATAATTTCAAATCTAGCACTTTATCTGCAAGCATGGACCGAGCACTCTCTGTCACTGTCCTATTTAATCTTTCAGAACACCATTCTATTCTGGTATATATGGAACAATAAGATTGTGACTTGGAACAATAAGATTGTGACTAATACCTTCCTGAAGAAGAAACTCCTCGAATTCCCTTGATGTGTATTCTCCCCCATTGTCCGATCTCAACGCCAAGATTGGAACTCCACGAAGTTGTTCCGCCCACCCTTTGTAGTGTTTGATGTGAGTGAACACTTCACTCTTATGTTGCATGATGTAGACTTTAGTGTACCTCGAGTAGTCATCTATGAATGTAACCATATAGTGGACGCCTCCTGCTGAAGCCACTTGTGGAGGACCGAGAACATCAAAGTGTATTAGCTGCAGAACTTTCTCCAATCTGTGGTCTGTTTCCTGTGGAGATGGAAATTTGTGTATCTTTCCAAGTGATCAACCATCACATGATTTTATAGGATGAGAACTGAGAGAAACTCCCTCAACTTTTCCCGAATTCACCATTTTTTAAAGACTATTATAATTCATATGTCCTAATCTTTTATGCCACAACTCATTGTCAGATTGGACACTATAGTAGAGAACATCATTTTCTTTATATTCAGCCATGTCCATCCGGTACATTTTGCTAGCATCTCTAGTTCTGTTACTGCTACTCTCCCTTTCTTGTTAACAACCTGTCTCCCTCCTTTCAGAACAACTTCAAAGCCTTTGCTCTCCACTAATGATGTAGAAAATAGATTTTTCTTAAAGTCTGGAACATACAGAACATTGTGAAGGGTTCTCTCTACCGATTTTCCCCCCACATCTACCATTAAAGATACATCACCCTGAGCTGAGGTTTGAACACTCATGCCACAAGCATAGTAGATACTCCTTGGAGATGTTTGCTGCAGATTTGTAAAAGCCACTTTGTTTCGGCACATGTGGGCAAACGCTCCCGTGTCCATGATCCATCCTGCATCCGTTGGGCCCTCCATAGCAGCCGCCATAGCAAACAACTCCGCCTCCTCTTGCTCATTCAAGCTTGGAGACTCATCTGCATCAGTTGCCGAAGCTGAGAAAAGAGCATTTCCACGGGAAGGATTTCCGGAAAAACCTATATGATACTGGCTGTGCTGCCAACCTGGCCTGTATAAACCTATTTCATTAGCCTTTTTCAGTTTAGGACAGTACCTGTATCCATGACCCTTCTCAGAACAATAAAAACAAATAGTCGTAGATGACCTATTCTGTCTCTGATTAAACTGATTAAACTGATTCTGATTCTGGTTAAATTGGCTCATATTTTGATTAATCTCATTTCTTTTGTCAAAGTCTGTGGCAAATGCTTCAACTTTTCCTTCTCCTTGAAGGAGTTTAGTATTAGTCTCTTCCTCTAATATAAGATTATACGCTAACTGAAATGACTAGCTAGCTTTATCATGACTCTTTAATTGAGCAGACACACTCTTCATGCTACTAGGGAGACCTTTAATAAGCAAAGCTGCTTGTTGAAACTCACGAAATGACCCCGCAGCAGAAGAGTGAGCATGAATGAGGGCACGAAAATTGTCACAATACTCGACCATAGTTCCCCCCGAGTATTTGTATCCCCAAATTTTTCCAGCCAAAAGCAGCTCCTCGTGAACATTCGCTTTCTCAAAAGCCGATTTTAGTGATGTCCAAATCTCACTCACCTTCTTTAATTTTAGTCGAGACATGACCAAATTTTATGAAATACAACAATTAGATTGTTCCTTGCCATTGAATTCTTTTTCGCCCAAGTTGGATTTGTTTCATCGAGGGAGCCATCCAAGAGCCCCAATAAGTCAGCTGTTTCAAACGACGGTTCAACCATCGCCGCCCAGTAAGCATACTTTTAGCCATTGAAGATAGGAATTCTTTACCAAAGGCCCATAACCTGTTGTTCTACAAACACCTTTGCAGGAGGAGGACCAGCAGTAGTAGTGGAAGTAGACACGAAAAACAACAGAAACTATCAAAGTACCTACTCAAGAGCCAACTTTGAACTGACACAAAATATGAATTAGATAGCCAACATACCTCAAATTTGCAATGGTGATGAACAATACAGTAAAATGACAATTCCCATAATTGCAGCCCAAATGACCCTGTAAACCATAAGATATGATGTCTGGAAGTTTCCCAAAAACTGCCATTAGAAAATCATATTCCCAATACTTGATAATACAAAATTGGCTAATTCCTAAAATATATACTCACATTGAGTATCTACTGGTCACACTAGTTTGGGTGACCGTACTACGGAACTATCCTGACTAATGACAAAGTATCCAGCCTGTACTTTACTGTACCTAGAGTACCTCCAAAAACCTAATTATTATTTTTGAAAGACCTAATTAATGAAACACTAATTTTTAATACACTAAACTACAAAACACTATTATTCAAATATTTTTAGATGACGAACCGTACAAAATGTTCCAATTGCTTAGTCACGGTAGTCGCTAAAGTCCAACCGACTGTCGTAGTGTAGTAAGAAGCACATGGGTGCTTCGTCACTTGTGGTCCCACGTGAATCACGCCTCGTCATTTGTGGTCCCACGTAAATCACGCCTCGTCATTTGCGGTCCCACGTGAATCATGCTTGTGGTCCCAGGTGAATCGTGTCCGTCGATCTCTCTCAAAATCAATGATCATGTATCGTACAACTTACTTCCGAAATATCCGGACGTTTCCAAAAATAGACGTACCATATATTTTCCGAGGTATCCGGATCAGATTTTGTCCGTCTGATCTGGTGATTCCAATTGTCTGCTGCGTGATGCGTGTCGACGCCCCTCCGTAAAACCTGCAGAGGTAGAATACACTCTATTGTACTTTGGCTACTGTAACACAAATAAAGGTAAGTATTATATACAACTACTTAGAATTTATTCTAAGTCTTTTTGGTCTACTCTATTTAAGGAACTAAAGATTTCAAATCTCAACATGTATGTTTTGCGTACAATAGGCATATTGTATGGGCGTACTTTCACCTACTTTTGAACTATGGTTGTAATTTTTTTTCCGGTATAGTAGTGTGGCTAGTCATACTATACAAAAGTCGGAATCAATACAATTTCCATGGCAAACGCACTGAATTGTGGACACAAAAATTAAAAAAGTGTTCGGAAAAGATTTGTAAAATTTGTTTTTCAGACGCGTGTGATCCTAGATTTCATGGTTGTTGGCAACAGTTTCAAAATGTATTATGGGAATTAAAATTTCATACAATTACAATTAAACTAGGGAATTGCTTATCGCAAAGACGATTTTTGCTGTGCGCAGGTAGTTGTCATAAATTGTACATTTGAAGTACAGTTTCGTACAAGCTACATACCTTTAAGTTCAGATTTGACGTTCAATCCTTCAAACAACTTTGACTAGCGAAATATTGTAATGGCAGTTAAAAAAATTTCGCGCTTGCAAACGTGGACCGTCATAAAAAAAACAATTAACACGGTTGGCATAGGTTTTACTGTAAAAAAACTGAGGCAGACACATATAATTAAAATGGTTGCGCGCAAAAAGTTACTCACTTCACGTGAGCTCCACTGTGAAAGCACACACCGACATTTGACTTTAGCCGCAAAAATAGAATCTATTCGCGAACCGCTACGTTGAACTTAGACAAAAATTAAAAGACGACGTACGACATGTATAAAATCGCACGAAACGAAATAAATATGGTACAAAATATAAAAGCGTACCCGCGTATAAATATCAATTAAACTAAAATGACGCGTTATCACGCGCGACCAAATGAAGCCATACTATTTATTAATCAACATTTTTACATTGAATATGTATTTTACATTGATATCACCACACTATTTACAAATCGACATTCGTACATTGAATAAGTACTTCACGTTGATTCCGATTGTCAGTGTGTGCTTTCACAGTGGAGCTCACGCGAAGGGAGTAACTACTTGTGCGCAGCCATTTTATTTATATGTGGGTGTCTCTGTTTTGTTACAGTAAATCTGCGCCGGCCGTGTGAATTGTTTTTTTTTTCATAACGGTCGACGTTCGCAAGTGCGATAATTTTTTAACCGCCGTTACAATATTTCGCCTGTCAAAGTTGTTTGACGGATTGACTGTCAAATCTGAACTTAAGTGTACGTAGATTGTACGAGATTGTACTTCACCTCTAGAATTTCTGACAACTACACCGTGAATCGTTATTACCGTTGAGAAATTATTAGTGTAAATAAAAAATTAGCGTCATTCATTCTAATTTAATGCTAGGAGACGTGGCAGATTATGGTCCACGTCCTTAAATAGTGTAGTTTATTCTACTTAAGGTTTAATGTCAAAATTTTGGGGTGCTGATATAAAGTTCATAACGCTAATAACGATTTGCAATGTACCTGCGCGCAGCAAAAATCGTCTCTGCGATTAGCTATTCCCTTAAACTATTTCAACAAATGTACATCGATCAGTGTGTAAAGATGCTATACTTCAAAAGGGGGATTAATCCGTACTATGGCCTCCGTGATATCCTGGTATGGATTCCACTTACCTGGACAGCTCATTAAAGGTAAGGTTCCATTAGGGGAAAATATATCGTTGTTTAATGAGAGCCGTACTGTTTCGTACAGTGTCATACCAAAAAAAAAAAAATGTCACAAAAACAAGCCTACTGAATGAGCAATTTGATTCTCCACGTTTATGTGCGTAAACGTGGACCGTCAGATGAAACTTTGAGACATCCATTGTGTTGAAATTTAAGTATTTTCTAGGTCTAGAGATTGTAAAATAAAAAGGTAAAAAGGGGACACTGACAACCTACCTTTTACTCTTCACTCAAGTCCCCACACTTGTCGCAGTCACTGAAGACTTGAAGAGGAGTTAGATCCATGGCTGCCTAGGCTGTCCAAAGTGGACAGGAAGGCAATTCTTAATAGAGTTATATAAATGGTGTGACGGACCCAGGATTCGATCCTGGTACCTGCCGTCCGTCAAACTAGCCGTTCGCTTTAACCAACAAGTCTAAATAAAGTGCTAGAGTATAATAGGTTTGACAGATATTTTTATTTGTACACGTAGACTAGTTCGTCTAACGGGAATAGATACGTAATGCATAGATACAGTTTTGTATAGTACGGAGTAAGATTTAATGTATTTAATGAAACGGATACCGCGCATTTGTTTCGAACGCGAAACAAATATCGCACGTATATTTTCAACGGCTACAATTGTATCCGGTTTGATCGGACGGCCACGATAGGCGCCGCGATCACGGATTATGTACTTTTGGCGTTTTTCAGTCATCGCCACTTCTTGTGACACGTGGCGCGACAATGTTGGATTGCGGCGACTCCGGAGATTGCGGTAACAAATCCGGCTATGACACGTGTCGACATTTTGGCCATGTTGTACAATGGCCGCACAGAAAGTACACCGGCACCTGTACTTTTCTGTACAACACACTAATTTGATTGGTGCTGTACTTCAGTAGATAGAGTTTTAGAGAGGGAATAGGACTTAGAAAATTTTGGGTAAGTAGCTGCCTCTCCCAGAGAGCACCTTGTATAAATAGCAAACTTTGGCCAACCATAACTATCAATTTACTTGACCATTTTCAGTGATTCTTTTTGCTACGGACTCAGGGGAGTCCATGCTACACAGGGGTGTAGTCGGTCAGAGTTTTTGTCTGCCACGGTGGCGATATTTCTAAGGGAAAGTCAAAGTGGGTGAATGTGTCCAAATCTCATATTCTAACTTTGCATTCTGTGGTGGAACTGACCACACAGAAAGTGTTATTTAACAGGGGTGAATCTATTTTCGTGTTCTGATTGTCAAGGGGTCAGTCATTTGGGTTTATATCAACTTGGAGTCGGCACTATCTAGATAAGCTTCTTTTTGGATCTCCTTACTCTGAGGGCCAATGGAGGTCTCAGAGTTTCACATTGGTCCTCAAAGCAAGCAACTCACAAGAAGCTTATCTATATAGTACCGACTTCAAATTGATTTAAAACCCGAATGATTGACCTTTTGACAATCACAACCCCATAATAGCTTCAACCCTGTGAAATAAGACTTTTTGTGTGCTCAGTTTCACTACAAAATGCAAAGTTAGAATATGACTTTTGGATAACATTCCCCATATTGACTTTCACTTAGAAATGCAACCACCCTGGCAGGCAAACACTTTGACCGACTACACCCCTATGTAACCTGGACTCCCTTGAGTCCATAACAAAAAAAATCACTGAAAATGGTCCACTGAGTGAGTTTTAATTAAATGGCAAAGTTTGCCTATTCATACAAATGCTCTGTGGAAGAGAGGTGACTACCTACCAAAATTATTCTAAGTCCTAAAACCCCTCTCTAAGCTTCCTATTACTGAGGTACGGTCCAATCATAAGATTGTATTGTACAAGAAAATACAGGTACCGTCGTACTTTCAGTACGGTCAATGTACGACATTGCCATAATATGACATTTGTCACATCCGGAATTATTATCTTGTGTTCCGAAAATCCCGTGATCCTCCTGGATTCTACCACGTGTCATCCGGAGTGGCGGTGCCCGAAAACGCCAAATCGTCCACTAAGAACCCCGGCTCGCACCACGGCCGTTCGATGAAGACCAACATTAAATATTGGCCGTCTAAATAAAATATCATTTCGTTAATTTTGTGAAGCCTGGAATCCGTGCGATCTAATGCATTTCCGTGTACAGGCCGTCTTGTAACCAGTTAAATCAAAGATATTGCGTGTTCAGATTTATATAACTATCGTACCCCATGTACTCTAGCACTGATTGTAGTCTACATGATAAAGCTATCGGCTATCAGATTCTTGACGGACAGGTACCAGGATCAAATCCTTCGTCCGTCAAAGATCCTTTTGGTAAACCTAACAAATACTTCAGCATGTCTCTCTCTGTGGGCAGCATGGGCAGCCATGGCTCTGTCTTCCTCTCCAACCTTCAATGACTGCGACAAGTGTGGGGGTTTGGAGATTGGAGCGAGAGGCAGGCTGCCTTTGCATACATCCTCTTATTGATTTTCCTTT
Source organism: Zygnema cylindricum (assembly GCA_037447655.1). NCBI lineage: Eukaryota > Viridiplantae > Streptophyta > Zygnematophyceae > Zygnematales > Zygnemataceae > Zygnema > Zygnema cylindricum. The sequence continues at coordinate 205,037 of JBBHKE010003380.1, read as the reverse complement.
ATTCAGACCTAGAAAATACATACATTTCAACTCTCCCGTTATTATCTAGTCTACTTTCCTTCAACTCCTACCAAAAACTTTTTTTTTCTTGTTTCTTTTCTTCTTATAAAACTTGAAGTAAACAACCTAATATTCAAATAGGTCTATTAGATGTGTTGAAATAAAATTTTTATCTTGTTGATCACACATTTTATTTAGCATCCCACTTTTATAAATCCGAATAAAGATTTTATCCATCTCATCTGTTTTACATCCACACAAAATCTAATTTTCCTCTTGCAATTCAAACAGCCAGCCCCATCTCCAATCTGCACCACACACCTAGATGCTAACCCTTTTACAGGCACACCTTCATAGATGGCATCACTCCCATTAGTGATGTCAAAACCATTACCCCCCAAATTTATCCTTAAATTAAGAGTCCCCAACAAGTTCCTCATAAAATCTACATCTTCCGAACTCATATTTTTATCCATGATAATTACCCCATGGTCTGAACTTTCCTCACTCTCTCCCACGGAATTCTTTCCACTATCAGTTTCTCTTTTTATTCCCAAAATATATTTCTCCTCCCCTAAAATTTTAATCAAATATTCCTCTTCTCCCCTATCCTTTAGAGCCCCCTTTAGATTTACTTCTCCCATATCCTCAGGATCCGTTGAAATCTCCCTTTTTCAACCAGTTTTCTGTTTCCAAAATATCTATGAAACTATCCTCAATATTTTGAACTCCCTCAAGTTTCTCCTCGATCTTTTATTCCCTTATACTTCGAAAAGCACACTGTTGCTTTCATGGTATTTCTGTATGTTTTTTTTCTTCCCGATATTACCGATGCGGAGAAGCTCTAAAATATCTTCAACCTCGTTCTCCATTTCCCCTTGTTCCACCTCATCAACATTCCAACTTCTAGTTTCTTCCAAACAAGGACACTCCTCCATATAGTGACGCGACTCCCTACAAAAGAAGCAAACCCCATTTTTCAAAGCTCCCATTTCTTTTCCTCTCCCTCTCTTTCCACCAAAATTCCAATAAGGTTTACCTTTGTCTTTCTTCCTCTCATCACACTCCCGCTCGTCACCGCCGTTCCTCTCATCACGCTTCCGCCTGTCACCACCAGTTGCTAGTGCATTCACCCTGTTACTTCCCCTACGAAGCTCCAAAGTGCTTTCCCTCACAAGAATTACCCCCCTGGTAATGCTCCAAGTCCATGAGGAGCCATCTGAAATTCTATGGGCTCCACTGCCCACGGAATTCGCAGATCCAAAAGAAGCTTATCTAGATAGTGCCGACTCCAAGTTGATATAAACCCAAATGAATGATCCCTTGATAATCAAAATCCTAATACAACTTCACCCCTGTGAAGATAAGACCTTGTGTGTGCTCAGTTCCACCACAGAATGCAAAGCTTGAATATGTGTTTTGGACAGTATTCCCCACTTTGACTTTCCCACTGAATAAGTGCCACCCTGACACGCAAAAACCTCTGACCGACTACACCCCTGTGTAGCCTAGACTCTCGTGAGTCCGCAGCAAAAAGAATCGCTGAATTTGCTCACCCGAGCATTAAGTTATGGCTGGTCAAAGATTACCTTTATAGTTACAAGCTCTCTTAGAGAGAGGTACCGAAATATCACTAAGTCTTAGTCTGCCTACTCATGACTACCTACTACTAAACCCTAGTCCAATAAGAACACTATATAGTACAACAAGGTACGATGGGCGATGTACTTATTGTACGGCCATTGTACGACATGGTGTACAAGGTGACATGTGCCAAATCGGGAGCCATGGTTCCTCCTCCCATCTTCTCCGGTGTCAAATAACGTGGCGCCACGTGGCACCGCGTGACGCTATCCCCAAAGGCCGCCGAAAGCTTATTGCGGGTGGCGGCTGTAATGGTGGCCGTCCGATCAGTTATATTTATAGGGCTTCAATTCGCTTCCATGCATGAATTGATTAATGCGCGTTTTCGTTAGTCTGCTGCGAATTAGTCCTTTGAATAAATAGCTAAATATGCGTCAAACGTTTCACGTGTATCGTTTCGTTAGTGACATGATGGATAAGACGTTGGTCTACTTAGTAGTCTACAGACCCCGGTTCAAATCCGGCCATGGGTTGAATTTGGCTAAAACTAGTAAAATACTTTCTAATTCATTCTGCCTCCTTCTAAATGATGCGGCAACCATGGCGTGCCTTTGATCCTCTCTTTCTCTCTCTTTACATTCAAACTAAATTATAGAAGTGAACTATTAGTCACCTCTTTTCAACACTCTATTTATTTTTCCAATACAGACCTAGAAAATACATAAATTTCAACACCATCCATTTCCTGCTTACGGTTAATGATGTTTTCGTACTCATCTGAGAGTTTCAAAATTAGTGTGTTAATCTTTCTCTCCTCAGATTCTACATATCCCGCACTAGCAAGCTCAACATATAACGCAGCAATATCATTGTAAAACTCTATCATGCTACCACCTTTATAAACATACGCCTCTATTTCCTGTTTTACTAACTGGTGCCTCTATATAGTCTCACTCATATAAATGTGTCTTAGTGTTTCCCAGATTTCTGAAGACTTGGTTAAATATAAAAGAGTGATACTTACGGTCTTAGACACATTTCTAAGTATGAGATGTTTTGCTATAGTGTTCTTATACTCCAAAATTCTACTGTCAGTTTCTTTAGTTTTAGTTATAACCCCTACAAGTGGGACTGTAGCCGAGAGCCAAGCTCCCCTCATCATAGGTGTTCCTTTTCCTTTCTCCCGTTTTCCCCCTTCTATGGCAATGATTTTCCCTTCACCTTTCGTTGCATTTGAAATCCGGTTAATGAAACTCTGAGACCTCCATAAGTCCTCAGAGTGGACATCTTCTATGAAGCCTCTAGGATAATCCTGACCCCTTTGTGTTTAAGCAAAAATAACTGCCACCCTAGCAGACAAAAACTCTAACCACCTTCACCCCTGTGAAGGGAAGACTCCCTTGAGTCGATAGCAAAAAGAATCTCTGAATTTGCTCCCCTGAGCAGTTAGTTATGGAGGGTCAAAGTTGACCTTTTGTACAGAAGCTTTCTGGGAGAGAGGGTCCTATCTTCTAATTTTTCTAAGTCTTATCTCTCTCACAGACTCTATCTACTGATGTACGGAACCAATCAGATTACTGTTCCGTACGCAAAAGTACAGCTGTCGGTGTACTTTATGTACGGACATTGTACGACATGGCCTAAATATCCACACGTGGAATATCCGGATTCGCTCCTTTAATCCTCGGAGATGCCGCGCTCCAATGTTACATCGCCACGTGTCATCCGATGTGGCGATGCCCACAAACCGCCGAATTCTCCATCCGCGATCTCGGCGCTAATTCCGACCGTCCGATCAAACTCGCATTTGATCGTAGCCGTAATAAATACATGCGCAGTATTTGTTTCGCTTACGAAATCAATGCGCGGTATTGATTTCTTATCCGTACCGCAATTCGTACTTTTACACTACCATATCTATGTATCCCGTTAACAGTTATAGTTACATGACTTATCCTACGTGTACATGTTTAAATCATTATCGTACTATATACTATGTAACACTACTTCTAGACTTAACGGCTAAGGCTACCGGCTATCTACTCTCTGACGGCCGGCAGGTACCATGATCAAATCCTGTCGCCGGCACATATCTTTTAGTAATTAATCCCTAGACTAACATAAATTTCCCGTAAACTTGAGGATAGCCTAGGTAGCCATGGCTCTAGCTTCCTCTCCAATTTCTCAGTGACTGCGACAAGTTTGAGAGTTGGAGAGAGAAGTTAGAGGTAGACTGCCTCGACTTCTTTATTTCTATTCAGACCTAAAAATACTTAAAACCATTAATTTCTACAGTTTATTTTGTGGGAAGCCCCAGATGAATCTCCGTAGTGAGCTCCACCAAAGGCTGGTGGCGGACATCTCACTTGTTCCGAAAAAAATCCCCATAAGTGCTTTTCGAAAAGCAATCCGTCCATCGTAAACTCCGAATAAGTGAAGTCCGTTCCATCAAACATATGCACCCTAGATGGTGGGCCCATAACCTGAAACTTTGAGACCTCCATTGGTCCTCAGAGTAGGCAACTCACAAGAAGCTTATTTAGATAGTGCCGACTTCAAGTTGATTTAAAACCCAAAAGATTGACTCCTTGACATTTATAACCCAATAATAGCTTCAACTTTGTGAAATGAGACTTTATATGTGCTTAGTTTCACCACAGAATGCAAAGTTAGAATATGACTTTTGGATAACATTCCCCACATTGACTTTCCCTTAGAAATGCAGCCACCCTGGCAAGCAAACACTCTAACCGACTACACCACTGTGTAGCTTGGACTCCCATGAGTCCGCAGCAAAAAAAATCACTGAAAATGGTCCCCTGAGTGAGTTATAATTAAATGGCAAAGTTTGCCTATTTATATAGATGCTATCTAAGAGAGAGGCGACTACCTACCAAAATTATTCTAAGTCCTAAAACCCCTCTCTAAGCTTCGTATTACAGAGGTACGGTCCAATCCTAAGATTGTACTGTACAAGAGTTACAGGTATCGTCGTACTTTCTGTACGGTCAATGTACGACATCGTCATAATATGACATTTGTCACATCTGGAATTATTATCTTGTGTTCTGAAAATTCCGCTATCCTCCTGGATCCTGCCACGTGTCATCCGGAGTGGCGGTGCCCGAAAACGCCAAATCGTCCACTACAAAATCTCGGCTTGCACCACGGCCGTTCGATGAAGACCGACATTTAACATGTGCCGTCTAAATAAAATATCATTTCGTTAATTCTGTGCGGTTTGGAATCCGTGCGATCTAATGAGTTTCCATGTACAGTTCGTCCCGTAACCAGTTAAATGAAAGATATCGCGCGTTCAGATTAATGTAACTATCCTACCCCAAGTACTCTAGCACTGATTGTAGTCTACAGGATAAAGCTATCGGCTATCAGATTCTTCACGGACGGTAGGTACCAAGATCAAATCCTAGGTCCGTCAAAGATCCTTTTGGTAAACCTACCAAATACTACAACTTGTCTCTCTCTCTGGGCAACATGGGCAACCATGGCTCTGTCTTCCTCTCCAACCTTCAGTGACTGCGACAAGTGTGGGGGTTTGGAGAGTGGAGCGAGAGGCAGGCTGCCTTTGCAGACATCCTCTTATTGATTTTCCTTTATTCAGACCTAGAAAATACAAATATTTGAACATCAGATGCATAATCAGATACGCTATTGTTCGACACTTTCAGTTCAGAACAAGTGACCCGGAGTAGGTCAATTTTTTGCGCCTGGACGAATAGCATTGTGCCTCGTGGAAAATTGAACAAATATCCACGACGACCGCGCGACCAGGTGGGTACACGTTGCATAAGACATGTGCCTTTCGCCAGGGAGGATGCGAGGCCATCGGAAGCCGCAAAAAAATCTCTGAGGGAGGATATTGTTTCACGCTTCTGTTGCCATCCACTAACCATTCAGAAATTTTCGTACGCTTTTACAAATCTTAAGTTTCGTCCGCCCATACAGATTTTATTCAATACGTCGTACGAGTCACTTTTTACTTTCGCTGGTACAAATATGTGGTCACAGTTTGCTGTCGGATATTCCTTGAAGATTACCAATATCGTATCCATATATCACGTGGACAAATCAGAGTGTGCCATGCAAAAACAATGTCGGTTACTGACCCGACACAATGGAACGATAGCTTCAGTAAACGTATTTTTGACGTTTACTGAGACCGCCTAATGGAACAACGCTCTAAGTGCAATTCTGAGAATATCGCCGCGTTCGAAGATAAGCCAATAGCGAATAGGAGCCTCCCTTTCTGGTAGCAGATTTGTGTACGGTACTTTCAACGCTTTTCGAAGTAGGTGCGACAAAGAGCTCCACTAGCTGCAGGTACCAGTACGGTACCGTACTCCATCACGGTATACCGGCAGCGGTTACTTCTTGCTGTAATTTGTTTTTTCCATATTTATGTACGGAATGCGCGTGATCCTGCCTCCTGGTCCCCTACAGCTACAGTACGGTACGGTACTGTACTGAATAGAAGAAGTTGAAAAACGGCGGACGGCGAATTTGGTCCGTCGAGCTTTGATTTATTGTTCGGCCGAACTCCGGGTGGAGAATGTGCATCGAGTCATCGGCAGTTCCAATGGGCCAAAATGGGGTTTTGTCTGTATTCACACGCTTCCTCTACGTGGCGAATACCTGTGAGCGTGGAGGGTGCCGTTTTTCGTACGTAAAAAACAAGAAATTGCTGTGCAAACGGACAAAATTGCCAAATTGGACTGTTAGAGAGCGCATGTATTTCATTCTGGCTGAATGGTGTACGTTTTGATTCCGGAAACAGAAACGTCCGTACAAAAGTCACTAGCCGTGTGTCACTAGCCAGACTGTCCTTGACTATTCGTCCGTGTTTCCTTCCGGTTGCCCCTTTGGAAAAATATCGGTCCAACGAACAAAGGACAATTGGTACTGGCCAACGGAGCAAATTTAAAATATCTATGTCCGTACAGAAACGTGTCATCCAAATTTGGCTATTTCGATGAACTGCTCCACGCGGGCAGAATTACATATACTGACGTGGCGGTATATTTTAGAAAATTGTCAAATGGCAGGACCTTCCGTGGACTTTGTATTTTGTGCCGGCACCACTGGTGTGAGCCTTCAGTGAATATTCATTGCACTGCTCCGCCGCTCTTCCCCAAGGTCGTCTGGCAGAAACTGTGGACAAAAAGACCTTCGCCAGTCATTAAATGAGATACACGAGCTGTACCCATCTAGCGTGCCAAATTTAACTGTCAAACGGTTTGCGCGTAAGGATATGTCCCCATGTACTTGTAACTTAGCGAACTTACTTTGTATTTTAGCGCGGATCCGCCGGACCCGGTTTTCAAGTGTCCCTAAGTATCGAGGACCAATTGCCGATATTCGATATATACCGAATTTTAGGGACTCGATAATCGATATATCGCATTGATATATCGATTATCGAAATATCGCGATATTTAGCCGATATATCGCCAATATATCGTATCGTCTATATATCGAGGCATTTAAAAAAAAAAAATGAAAATTTTCACAAGTCTCCAGAGTCACGAGCCTTCGGACAAGATGACCGTAAAATCTTTGCCGAAAAGAAATACGGCTTTTTCCTGAAAGTCAGCAGAGTGAAGGAGATCTCTGAGGTACATTGACGGGATACACTTGCGAAGTACACGTACGTAATACGCAAGTACGAATTTCCATACGAAAATGGTCGGTTCTCAAATCTTTGACGATTTTAGAGATTTGATCGTCAACTTCCAAGGACCACTCAATTCGAAACACGTATGTAAAAACCTGTTTACAGAAGATACGCGATGTTAACCGAGGCCTCTATAATACAAAAATTTTGATGTCCGTACTATTACAGATACCTCCTCATGTAACCATACCCCAAATAAGTAATCATATGAATTACAGAATTTGTCCTTTTTTGTCGGTTACATTTTGCGACGTCTACCTTTAAGTCACGGAACAAAAATCACGTCGTACGTGGCGTATCAGACAATTTGTTTTTTTCGCTAAAATAACATATTATATTAAAATATAAAATATTAAATTTAAAAAAATACTATATATCGCGATAATTTATGTTGGTCTCGGTACGATATATCGAGGAGTCTGCTCGATCGATATTCGATATATCGAATATCAATATTGTCCCGATATGAATTTACCCGATACCCAACACTATCTGTAAGAAAGAAATCGTAACTTACCCTTGTGACGACTGTAAACGTCGACAATACCTGTAACGGCTGTCAAAGTCTACAATCTGTGGTCGCACATCATTTTTTGGAACTGCTTTGCGACGTCGCATATCTTGCCGTGACATTGTAGACGTACCGCCTGCCAGCCTGTGCAGTTTCACAGTTGAAGAAGATGCGATTTAAGCGTCGCCTGTCCGGTGGACGTGAAATGGCATCGGAATTTCGAGACCCCTGCAAAAACAAAAATCCGTACTGGACGAAAACGGACAAAACCAAATAAATTGTATACTTTTCTTTGTCGTATTAAACGCAAACAGACAAAACATAGCGAATTATGTACTTTTCTTTGTTCTTGGAAATTGTATGAAAATTTTCGAAAATTAGGGCACGTGCGAATATATATTCCTATTTGTTTATCGAAAATACCTAGTTTTAAAAAACATCGCCCATGTGTTTTAAACGTAAGGTTGAAGATGGCGTTTTTTGTCGTGGAAGTGGGCTCAAAAACACAAGACAACAAATTTTCGTACATCCTAAGTTCGAGGATGACTCAAATTGTACTCTACAAATTTGCGATTCTTTCGTACGGTTGCAACTTAGGCAGTACGGCGCTAAGTTTTACATGAAAACAACCGAAAAAAACCCTTACTTATGCACATGGGGACATACCCTAAGGATGAAATCGTAACTTATGCTTGTGACTATTGTATACGTCGACAATACCTGTGACGGCTGTCAACGTCTACAATCTGTGGTGGCACGTTATTTTTTGGAACTACTTGTGACGTCGCATGTCTTACCGTGACATTGTAGACATACCGCCTTCCAACCTGTGCCGTTTTACGGTTGAAGACGAGGCGCTTTGCCTTTTCGTCTCCTATCCAGTCGACATGAAATGGCATCGGAATTTGAAGAACCATGCAAAAAAGAAATCCGTACTGGACGAAAACGGACAAAACCAAACAAATTGTGTACTTTTCTTCGTCGTATTCGAACGTAAACGGACAAAACATAGCGAATTCTGTACTTTTCTTTGTCCTTGGAAATTGTATGAAAATTTTCGAAAATTACGGCACGTGCGAATATTTGTTCCTATTTGTTTTTCGAAAATACCTAGTTTTAAAACACATCGCCCATGTGTTTTAAACGTGAGGTTGAAGATGACGTTTTTTGTCGTGGAAGTGGGTCGAAAAAACACAAGATAACAAATTTTCATACATCATAAATTCGAGGATGACGCAAATTATAATTTACAAATTTGCGATTCCTTTGTACGGTTGCAACTTAGGCAATACGGCGCTAAGTTTTAGAGGAAAACGACAAAAAAAAACCCTTATTTATTTGTTTCTTTTAATAATTTCTTTTAGAGAGTTTGAGGGATCAAGTACGCAGTTTGAAAAATTTAGAAAATTTGAAAGGTTTTTATTTTTGAAAATTGTTGTGATCCTTTAGTTTTATTTTTTAAATGAATTTGAGAGAATTGTGGGAAATAGATTCGGATTTAGAAATTGGTAGGAACAATTTGTTGTAATCGGAAAAGAAAAAGGAAAAAAAAATTATAAATTATTTATATAAAATGTGGAAAGCTTTATGGAGGCAGCGGAATCAGTGGTGGAACAATAGGGGAAATTTGTGTCGGAGGCATTTGGCGGATTCAGATGGAGGAGGCAGCAGGAGCTGACAGTGGTGACAGCTGATGACGTAGATCTATGGAGTGTGACAGATTACGACGTGGCGTCATGGATTTATGAAACTAAATCTTCGAGGGAGTGTTGTTTTTGGAAGATTCGGTTTCGTACACGCGTGCGCGTATTTGCGTGCGTACTTTATTACCGAAAGTAATGTGGAGGTTCGAACGGATTTGCGGATTGGGGATTAAATGTACGAGTAAAATTAATGGACTAATTCAGTGGCGCGGAATGCGTTGGGAAATGGACGGCGGATCGCGAAGTGATCCGATGTGAAATGTACTAAATGTTTAAAGTGTACGCTGGCCGTACAGAACATATTGCGATAGGCGACATCTATGGAAAAAGGACGCCGCTGGTACGTATAATCAATTTTGGACAGACTTACTTTGAATCTGACCGGCGTAATTTATGGAGAGGTACGCAGTTTCGGTACGGACAAGATTTGGATGGTACGGTTTATTTCGGCAAGTGGTTCGAGCTAGACGTGGAGGGCGGACGCCGTCCGCCGACATTTTCAAGGGATCGCATTTTTATGATGACGTATTATCAAGTGGACCATACTTATGCGATGTCGGTTCACTTCGTGGTTTTGTCTACCGGTGACTAAGCAGGCTGACACGAAGCGGCCGGATTTTGCGGACGCGTCGGTGTAAATATTTGAATTAACATTTTCTTGTCTAATGTGAATTAATATTTTAGTGTTGAATATTACAGTTTCTATTTAGGTGATCATTTAGGGTTTCGCTAATTTAATTTGTGTGTATGCAGTGTCGTATTTGCAAACAAGTGTACGCTTATGATTGGTGAACTCTCTGGTGTACACTTACGGTTAGGCTATTTGTCGTAGTAGGTTATTATGATTAAATAATATTTAGTGGAAGTTACGTTGGTCGTAGCGATTTGTTGACAGCTCACAAATGTATATATAGATTTGAGCTTCATTAGAAAATATCATCAATGCTTAGATTTAAAAGTAGGGACCAAAGATGCAGTAATTTAGGGTTGCCGATTAGGTCATGCATTTAAATGATACATTTATTTTCTGATTATACTTTTGATTATGTGTGATGTATTCATTTATTATTATTTATATGTGTTAACTTTATGTTTGCTTGTTATGCATTATTTATGTATTTGTCCTAGGGTTTATTGTGATTTTTATGTAACCCTAGTTGTTATTCATGCATCTGTGTATGCATGCTTACTCCGTCTATGTACGGATGATTGCTTTGCCTGTGTGCGGATGAATGATTGCATCTCTGTATGCATGTATGTTAAATGGAGGATGCATTTCAAATGATTGTTCATTGGCCTAGCTTTGCTTACCTTTTTGGGTGATAGTTTGGGTGGCTTTTGCGGTCTATTTTAGACCAAAGAATAACAATTAATGGCCTTCATTCGACGGGGAGGTAACTCGATTTCTCCTTCACCCTCCATTGTGTTCCCATTGTTTTTTTTTTCTTTGTCTATATATGTATTAACTTCGTGCTTCAATTCCCTTTACTCATCGCATGTACGTTTAATAATTGTTAACCTTTTTATGGTTTTTCTGCTGTCACGTTTATGTCACACACTCGTAATTACCAGTTTAACGACGACACTGTTTCGTCGTTGCATGGACTGTGAACTTGCAAAAAATCATGGGTAGTCTACAGTCGAGTATATGTCAAGGGAAACGCTGAAAAATCAATGTGACGTGACATAATTAGCGACGACAATTAGTCGTCGCTAATTATGTTACGTCAACATTTCGTCGTTAATTTTTGTTGTTCATCATAAAAAAATTGGTAATGTAGCTACATTCATTTTGAAACTTATTGTTTATATATTGTTTGTTTTATTTTTATTGTGTACAGAGTATCAAAAGGCCAAGGGATGATCGGTAGAAAGGAGGTCTATGCTCGATGGGATAAGAGAGTCAACGCGTACCTTTTCGACTTCGAGTTTTGGGAGGAGATCGGTGGCGATTACCAAGGCATTACCAGGACGAGGACACAAGGAAGCCACTTGGGTCACGGTTATACACGAGGAGTTACTTGAGGAGTTTGAACGGTTTAAGAAAGCGGGAATGAAGATGTCCACCGTAATTCTCCGGGACATGGCACGGGATACAATAAGACGAAGGATAGAAGATTATGGCCCGGAATGGTTAAATAACGATGGGTCCGAAACGCACCCAATAATCAATAAAAGGTGGGTCTAAAGGTGCCAAGAAAAGCACAACATTGTCGTGCGTGCACAAAAGGGGAAACTACAATGTAGTCCTGAGAAAGAGGGCTAAATCGAGCGAACCATAGCCTTCCACATGGGCTAAACCTTCGAGCCGTGGGTGGTCCGAAAAATTGGTTGGACCCGATAAGGCATTTTTTTTGAAATTGGCAAGGGATTCCATCCGAGAGGGTAATGCGACGAGGGACATAAACAGAATGAGTTATGCTCAAAAAGCCATGATTCAATGTGGCTTGTCCTTACGCAACGGACTGTGGGAAGAAGACATGATCACAGCGCAATTGCAAGCAATAATCGCCAAACACCGCAACCACTTCGAAGGCGAGGTAGTAGAACCCCCTTGCCCAAGGGCAAGAGAATTCCTCCAAAATATTGAAGATGCCGACAGTCAGCAAAAGAGTATTTACACCAATGGGGCAATGAGCGGCAACGAGGTCTAAAGATTTTATGTAATTACATATTTTTTGTTTTTTTTTTAACTCGTAGTTTGGGAATGGTTGTTGAATTATAGAATAATAGTAGACGTGATAATCATAGCAGCCTGATGTAGGCAGTTATTGAAGTTTAATAGCTATTCACTTCATATGACAAACAGGATTTGATATATTTGTACGATTTCTTTTGGTAAATACATTGATGCTTTCTAAAAAAATTACACCTTTATAATGGCGTATCATTTCACTTCAATTTAATCGTGTGTTTATCGTAATATGTTGTTAAAGTGGTATACAGAAAATAAAGTGTGCGTGTACACTGATATATGGAATTTTATGCGTTGTATATTCAACTCTGAGACCTCCATAGGACCTCAGAGTAGGCAGCTCACACGAAGCCTCTAGGATAACCCAGACCCCTTTGTGTTTCAGCAAGAATAACTGCCACCCTGGAAAACAAAAACTCTGACCACCTTCACTTTGTAAAGGCAAGACTCCCTTGAGTTGATAGCAAAAAGAATCTCTGAATTTGCTCCCCTGAGCAGTAAGTTATGAAGGGTCAAAGTTGACCTTTTGTACAGAAGCTCTCTAGGAGAGAGGGTCCAATCTATCATATTTTTCTAAGTCCTATCTCTCTCTAAAACTCTAACTACTGAAGTACGGCACCAATCATAATATTGTATCGTACATAAAGGTACAGGTGTCGTTATACTTTATGTACGACCATTGTACGACATGGCCAAAAAGTCGACACATGTCATTTTTGGATTCGTTACTGGAATCCATGGAGATGTCGTAATCTAATGTGATTGTGCCACGTGGCGATTGATGTGACGTCAACCGCAAACCGCCAAAATTCTATTGCATGATCTCGGCATGCTTCGCGGCCTTCCGATTAAGCTGGATTACAAACGTGGCCGTCATAAATACTTGCACAATATTTGTTTCGCCTTCGAAACAAAATGCGCGGTATCCGTTTCGGATGTGCCGTACGCCGTACATTACAAACTGTATCTATGTCTAAATATCACGTTGAATGAAGATAGCCAATGTGTTAACATTTAAATAACTATCAAACCCTATATCATATATCTCTAGTTCAGACTAGTTGGTTGAGGCTACAGGCTACCGGTTACTTTGACGGACGGCAGGTGTCAGGTTCAAATCTTGGGCCCGCCAAGGTAATTTTGTTAAAATCTTCTAACCTAATATCTGTCCCCGTCGGGATAGCACAGGCGCCCATGGCTCTATCTCCCTTTCCAACTTTCAGTGACTACTACAAGTGTGGGAGCTCGAGAGAGGAGTTAGAGGCAAACATCCCTTGGCTACCTTTTTCAGCAGTGAAATAAACTTCCTCCTCAAAACTGGCAGTAAAGACTCCTTTCGTAGTGCTAGTATCCAAACCCTTATCATCTAATACAGACGTAGAGATGAGGTTTTTGTTCAGCTCCGGAATAAACAATACATCGTAGAATGTTACTATAGATGTCTTTCCTTCTACTAACACTTTTAGATCTACCGATCCTACAAGAGTAGTAGTGACTATCCTCCCATCCCCTTACTCTATCTCTACGGTGGGAATCTTTCTTATCTTAGTGAACAGGTGTTTATCTTTACACATGTGCATAGATGCACTTGAATCTACAATCCAACGTGCTTCACATTTCTATCCACCGAAAGCACATTGACCTCATTTTTTCGCTTCCAACTCCTCATCCAATAGGAGTTTATCGTCCTCGTCCTCGGATTCCGCCTCATGTACCTGTGTCACAAGGGCCTTTTTCTTTCCTCTCGAGGGTCCACCGGACTGCCCCTCCTTTAACCGCAACTCGGTTAACTTAGTGCATTCAGCCATATAGTGCTCGGGTTATTAACAAAAATGGCACAAACCCTTAGGAGTCCTTGGTCCGAACTCCTTGGTTTGATTTTTCTGCCCCTCTACTTGATAATTTCCAACCTCTTTTCTGGAATCGTTGTTTCTCCAATCGGTCCCAGCTGCCAAAGCTTGCCCACTCTTTCCTCCCCTTCCGATCTCAATTGTATTCTCCCGAACGAGAATCATCCCTACCACTGAATTCCAAATCCACCTTGAGTCCGCCAAGTCTTGCACACGGTTGACTATGTTCTCAAACTCATCGGGTAACTTCATTATTAAACAGTTAACCTTTTCCTTTTCACTAAATACTTTTCCAGCACTCTCTAGTTCCATGAAAAGTGTAGCAAGCTCATTGCAAAAAGCTAACATCTTCCCACCTTTGTATACATACTCGTTAATTTTCTGATCAGCCAATTGTTGTTGCTGAATCGTACCACTTTGGTACATCTCTATGAGAGCCACCCAAAGAACGGATGCCTTCTCTACCTGCAAATAGGGAGATGTAAGCCCTTGAGTAAGATGGCGAAGGATGAAGTGCTTAGCCGCCATAATATTGTAGTCCCAAGCATCGATATCATTCTCCTCGTTTCTCGGAATAGGTGACATGAATGCCGAACCGGTTGCTATTGGTGTGACCCTCTCCTTCTCCTTTCCTTTGTCCACCTTCTCTCCTTCCTTTGTCTCCTCCGTTGCAGATGGATCTGCATCTCTAGTGAATATTCCTCTTGTAAACCGTGGAGGTATCCCAAGACTGGATGGACGCCTCACCCGTTCACTCACTATTCCCCAAAACCGTTTCTCACATAGAGCTCCTGTAATCATACTTTCCCAGTATATGAAGCCAACTCCATTGAAAATAGGCACCCTAAATGGTGGGCCCATAACCTGCAACTCTGAGACCTCCATAGGACCTTAGAGTAGGCAGCTCACATGAAGCCTCTAAGCTAACCCAGACCACTTTGTGTTTCAGCAAGAATACCTGCCACCCTGGAAAACAAAACTCTGACCACCTTCACCCCTGTCAAGGCAAGACTCCCTTTAGTTGATAGCAAAAAGAATCTCTGAATTTGCTCCCCTGAGCAGTAAGTTATGAAGGGTCAACGTTGACCTTTTGTACAGAAGCTCTCTAGGAGAGAGGGTCCAATCTATCAAATTTTTCTAAGTCCTATCTCTCTCTAAAACTCTAACTACTGAAGTACGGCACCAATCATAATATTGTATCGTACATAAAGGTACAGGTGCCGTTATACTTTATGTACGACCATTGTACGACATGGCCAAAAAGTCGACACATGTCATTTTTGGATTCGTTACTGGAATCCATGGAGATGTCGTAATCTAATGTGATTGTGCCACGTGGCGATTGATGTGACGTCAACCGCAAACCGCCAAAATTCTATTGCATGATCTCGGCATGCTTCGCGGCCTTCCGATTAAGCTGGATTACAAACGTGGCCGTCATAAATACTTGCACAATATTTGTTTCGCCTTCGAAACAAAATGCGCGGTATCCGTTTCGGATGTGCCGTACGCCGTACATTACAAACTGTATCTATGTCTAAATATCACGTTGAATGAAGATAGCCAATGTGTTAACATTTAAATAACTATCAAACCCTATATCATATATCTCTAGTTCAGACTAGTTGGTTGAGGCTACAGGCTACCGGTTACTTTGACGGACGGCAGGTGTCAGGTTCAAATCTTGGGCCCGCCAAGGTAATTTTGTTAAAATCTTCTAACCTAATATCTGTCCCCGTCGGGATAGCACAGGCGCCCATGGCTCTATCTCCCTCTCCAACTTTCAGTGACTACTACAAGTGTGGGAGCTCGAGAGAGGAGTTAGAGGCAGACTGCCGCTACTTCTTTTCTCCATTTTACAAAACCTAGAAGATACTAAAAAAACCTTTAATTTCTACAGTATATGTTAAACTAATCAGCGGTGAGTGGGCTTCGTCGCCGATTAGTCACCCATCGACGAATTTTAATTGTTGTCAGATGACAAACTAATCAGCGACGAGTAGGCTTCGTCGCCTTCCTAGTCATCCATCGACGAATTTTAATTGTTGTCACATGAAAAACTAATCAGGGACGAGTACACTTCCTTGCCTTCCTAATCATCCATCGACGGTACACTGTT
>JBBHKE010003380.1:153540-185201 GCA_037447655.1 Zygnema cylindricum | reverse complement strand
GAAAATAGGGGGGAAATGAAAAAGAGAAAGTGGGCGACGAGAGTGAGAGTGAACAATAGAGAAAGGGTACGGGACTTAACGAGAGAAAAAAAAAAGAGAGAGAGTGGAAAGAAGAGAGGGGATAGATTAATAGAGATAGGGTATGAAAAAGAATAGAAGAGAGAGGGAGAGTATAGGAAGAAGAATGGGACATAGAATATTAGAAAAAAGGTACGGAATAGAATAAGAGAGAGAGCGAGAGAATGGGAACAAAAGAATGACAGAGAGTAGTTGAGGAAATACATAAGACAGAAAGGATGAGATAGACAAAGTGGATAGAATATAGTGACAGCCAGTAATAGGGCCAGTAATAGGTAAATGGTATAGAACAGGACGAGACAAAGGGAGAATTTGGGAAAGAGAGAGTGCAAGAGAGAGTAGAAAAAGGGGACGAGAAGAGCGAGAAAGTTTTTACAATGCGAAGAGGGAGAGAGAATGAGAAAGGAAAAAAGGATAGAAAGGAAAAGAGAGTGAGAGTGGGACGAAAAACCGGATACAACGACACACTTACCCATACTATTCTTCGTATATCGTAGAAGATGACGGGCCCTTATAGGTTGTATCGCCATATAATCGACAACCCTAATACTATTGTAAAATCCCTAATAATCCATGGCGGACTGAATGTCGTTCCATCACCAGTGGCGGCGGTTCGACGCATTTTCTTCAATAATTAGATTTTTTTACTGAAAATGGACATAGGGTATTCGCTCATCACTCACCCGTTGACCGTGACGTTGATGGGATTGGCCAGAACAAGAATCAATTATTTGTGTTTTGTTCGCACTCGCGCTAATTTGTTATCTTTTCAGGTTTTCAAGGCGCCGCGTATTTTTCCAATGTGAATTGTGTAACTTTATTCTAATACGTACGCATTATGACTCTAAATTGTTGTCATTTTGTGTACCACACCCCATATTAAAGTCAAATTTAACTATAATCAAGGTTTATTTCTTTCAAAAGTCTGGTATTTGCAACTCTTAGACCTCTATAAGACCTTAGAGTAGGCAGCTCACACGAAGCCTCTAGGATAATCCTGACCCCTTTGTGTTTCAGCAAGAATAACTGCCAGCCTGGTAGACAAAATCTCTGACCACCTACACCCCTGTAAAGGCAAGAATCCCTTGAGTCGATAGCAAAAAGAATCTTCTTATAAAGGTAAGACTCCCCTGAGTCGAGAGCAAAAAGAATCGTTGAATTTGCTCCCCTGAGATGTAAGTTAGGAAGGGTCAAAGTTGACCTTTTGTATAGAAGCTCCCTGGGAGAGAGGGTCCAATCTATCAACTTTTCTAAGTCCTATCTCTCTCTAAAACTCTATCTACTTTAGTACGGCTCTAATCATAATAGTGTATCGTACCTAAAGGTACAAGTTCCGTTGTACTTTATGTACGACCATTGTACGACATGGCCAAAAAGTCGACACATGTCATTTTTGGATTCGTTCTTGGAATCCCCGGAGATGCCGTAATCCAATGTGATTGTGCCACGTGGCAATTGATGTGACGTCGACCGCAAACAGCCAAAAACCTATTGCGCTCTCTCGGCATGCTTCGTGGCCGTCCGATTAAGCAAGATTACAATCGTGGCCGTCATAAAAACTTGTGCAATATTTGTTTCGTATTCGAAACAAAATGCGCGGTATGCGTTTCGGATGTGCCGTACGCCGAACACTACAAACTGTATCTATGTCTAAATATCTCGTTGAATGAAGATAGCCGACGTGTTAACATTTAAATAACTTTCAAACCCTATATCATATATTTGTGGTTTTTGACTAGTTGGCTATGGCTACTGGCTACTTTGGCGGACGGCAGGTATCAGGTTCAAATCTTGTGCCCGCCAAATTTATTTTGTAAAAATCCACTGACCTAATATCTGTCCCCGTCGGGATAGCATAGGCGGCCATGGCTCTATCTCCCTCTCCAACTTTAAAGTGACTGCGACAAGTGTGGTAACTGGAGAGAGGAGTTAGAGGCAGACTGCCTCTGCTTTTTTTCTGCATTTCACAAAACCTATAAAATACTAAAATAACCTTTAATTTCTACAGTATTTACGTTATGTTTCATTTTGAACATGTAATAGGATACATATGCACTCTATTAAGTTACACGGACCTCAAATAATGTTCAAACATTAATATATTAGTATGAATTTTTAATGTCATACGACATATGTAAGCACGTGACGATATGCTTTCGTAACTTCCGCATTTTTTTGCATGTGAAAATGTCATCCGTTCACATTATTATACACAAAAACAAGCATCTGAATACATATGAATGCTTATGTTGCAAACCACTCCACGTTTATTCTAAGTGCAGTTCTATATGCGACCGACATATATTCATCACACTTTCCGTACGATTTTTTGATTATGAAGTACACTGATATACGGATAACCACCCTCCGTACACCACACTATTCATGATATATGTACGGTGACACCATTGACGCTAATTCACAAAGACTGTAATTAACGTCACGGAAAAAATAGAATCAGTCATTGTATTTCGGGTATCAATGTCAAAATTTTGGGGCGCCGATATAGAGAACATAAGTCTAATAACGATTCACGGTGTAGCATTCGCAGCTTCTGATTTGCGGTCTCAAATTGAAAAACGAACAGTTTTATACGGAGAAAAGATGTTTTAAGTGGCGAAAAAAACATTAACACTAATAGCGTTTCACGATGTACTGTACATTAGTGTTATCAATATTGTACTATTTTAATGCCAGAACGTTAGGGGCGCCAATTAGTGTTATTAATGCTAATAGTGATTCTAAACCGCTAATATTTTCTAGGGAATTGATCATGACAATGGCAGTTTTGGTTGCGCACAGTCACTTACGTCAGTTTGTCAAAAAACATATGTTTGAAGTACACGTTAGTACAAATAAATTATTGTTGAGTGTTAATTTGACGATCAATCGGTTGGACATTTTTGACTTTCATAATTTTGTTTCAACTGCTTCAAATTTTGCCGCGCTTGCGAACGTTGACCATAATAATAAAATTAGCAATTCATACGGCCGGCGAGCGTTTACGGTAACAAAACTGCGGCGACCACATGTAAATAAAATGGTTGCAGACAATCACTTTTTTTCGTTATGTGAGCTCCACGGTGAAAGCAATTAGCCGCAAAATTGAAATTTAATCCTCTAAGCGTTACATTGAACTTAGACGCAAAGTGAAACAAAACCTTTTGAAACTGAAGTACTATAATTTTCGTACGGAAATATTATAACCCACGAAACGAAATAAACTTTTATAATAAAACGAACCGGCGTAAAAATATCATTTTAAGTTAAATAAAAAAAAATTAGCGTCGTCACGCGCGACGAAATCGAGCCACGCTATTTACGAATCAACATACTTACATTGATAGCCAAATTGACAATGATTCGCAGCAGTGCAAATTTTTAACAGCAAGTTCCATATCGATGGGAAAAACTTAGCTGGATGTAAGCAGATTTTTTTTTCATAAGGCACAAACCTCGTCAAAATTTCACATCAATGCAATTTGTCGTCAATATAAGGTAACCATTCGTTGTTTTTTGTACTTTGATGTTTTCGTCACCATTTTTTGGGCGAGCATTTTGGTGTAGGCTAAATAGTTTTGGATGCTTTAAAGTTTTTCCAACGCCTGAACTATGGTTGGGTGGCTCTTATTTGCAATGAACTCGGAATAGTGGAATATACAATGATTTGACCAAAAAAATTAAACCTTGGATATGCTTTGAGGTTTAAGAGGATTTGCTTATTATTTTTCGGAAATCTAGCATTTTTGAAAAATTTAGGGTTTTATACTGCTCTATAATAAGCGATGGACTAAATGAATAACAAAAAAAAAGTAGCACACATAACAACCATTCCAGTCAAGTGATACACTAGTTTCATTTAGCAAAGAATAATGCAATGTGAGGATATTCAGAAAAAGGTAGTAAGATTGAGGCATTTTCTTATCATTATAATAAACAAAGGATAATGCAAGGTGAAGAAATTCCGAAAAGGGCAACAAGAATGGGCATTTTGTTGGCATTAAAAGTCAGTCCAAACATTCATTTTTTGGTATAAAAACTTTTGAACATTCAATTCAAATAAACAACTACCACATTTGCTATTGTTTTTTGAAACCAAAAATGTAAATATAAGCTTTTGACAACCATACATTTTTATTTTTTTTCAAAATGTCAAATTAAAAGCCTTGCACATTGAAATACAGTTAGTGAAAAAAAAAAAATCAATTACTCTTTCTAAATTGTCACTCCTCCAAAGGATGAAAAAATGAAAACAAGAAACATGAGAAAACAATGCCAATATAAATAATAGAAAAAGTTCGATGGTACTTCTCAAATTTCATCATTGTATATTTCATGCAATAACAAAACCTAAAATTCAGTGATAAATTGTAATAAAATAAGAAAATGTAACAAATGTAATTAATGGCACTTTACATACATACTACAACCGTGTTGAAATCATTAGATTTATATAATATTTTCTAGGTCTAAATAGCTTAGTACAAATAGGAAAAAGAAAAAGGCAGACAACCTGCCTCCACATCCTTTCTCTACCTACCATACCACCATACTTGTTGTAGTCACTGAGGGATAGAGAGGGTGGTTAAGCCATGGGTATCCTAGCTCGCAAGACTAAAGAGGGACTTATGTCACTCTCAACAAAAGGTTGAGTCGGGCAAGACTTGAACCTCTGATTGGCAGAGCACTGCGTAGCCGTTAGCTCTAACAAGTATGTCGTAGAAGTCCTTTAAAGTATATTAGGTTTGATAATTATTTAAACAGTTTTAAGACAATGAATTCAATTAACGCAATGATGAACGAAAGAACATAGAACCAAGTGTTGTATAGTGTGAATATCATCTTGCACGTAACAAATGAATCGGACATTTGTTTCGACGGCCAACATTTAATGTCGGATTTCTACCGAAGGCGTATTTCACTACCAAGATCGCAAAACGGTCACTTTGGCGTTTGTGGACGTGGCATGACTTGGGGCCACGTGGAGGGATACCATTTGGTCGCAAGAATTATAGGGAACATAAGGATGAGTTTAAAGTGGACATACGTCCACTCAATGGCCTTGCCGTACACAGGCCGTACAGAAAGTACATCGGCCGTAGTACCTTTCTGTACCCTACAGTCATTTGACTGGTTCGTACGTCAGCGGATAGGGGTTAAGAGAGGGATTTAGGACTTAGAGAATTTGGTAGGTAGTGACCTCTCTCCCTTTGAGAGTTTGTATAAACTTGGCATCTTTGCCACCTCGTGATTAATCGGCTGGTTGGCCGTTTTCCGTGATTCATTTTGCTACAGACTCAGGGGAGTCTAGCTGCACTGGGGTGCAGACAAACTGTCTGTTTGCCATCTTAGGCAGCAGTGGTTCTAGCTTGAAGTGGGTTAGTTAAAAACTATCTAGAGGCTTTCTAGATTCTGTAGTCCAATGGAGTACACAGAATTGCAAGTTATGGGCCCACCCTCTAGGGTGCCCACCTTCAATAGATCTCGTTTCATCTATTGGGATACTATGATGATGGGAGCTTTGTGCAAAAAACGATGCTGGGGTATCGTCAGTGGACAAGTGACATGTCCACCTTCACGAACTCCACCATGGTTTGGAGGAGTTAGGTTTCCAGCGCAGCAACTACTTCAGCGGAGGAGGCAGATGATGGGGATAGCACTGTGTCCGAAAAGGGGAAAGGGAAGGAGAGACCCCTCACTCGTATAGCCACGACACCGGGATGGATAACTGTGAAGACCTTGGAGAAGGATACTCAAATGTGGGAAGACGTAAACATGGCTGCCAAGATTTTCATTCTAAGGCACCTCACTCAAGCTTTGGCCACCCCTTGTCTTCACATTTACAAGGCCGAGGAGTTGTGGGTGAGTTTGGTGGAGATCTATAGAGCTGGTACTATTCAAGAGCTGTAGTTGGCTGAGCAAAAAGCTAGTAAGTTACACTTACAATGGAGGAAAGATGTTATATTATTGTAATGATCTTTCTTATTTGTATATGGAGATGAAAAGTGTCAGGTGGACAGGTACAAGGAAGATGAAGTTAACACTCTCATCATGATGTTACCAGACAGGTAAGAGAAAATAGTGTACAGAGTAGATGAAATGCCTGATAGTTAATGGAAGTGGAATACAGTGGGCTAGATGATAATTGTACAAGAAAACAACATGGAGATTAGGAGAGGTGAAAAGAAAATTCAAGCTCTCGCTGCAGGAGGGGACAGATGGGGGAAGGACCGGAAAAAACCGTACAAATTGGAAAGAGATCAGCGTGAAGGACAAAGGCCCCCAAAGGGCCTTTGTCAATTTGCAAAAAGTCGGGACACTTTATCGCGGATTCTATCAAGCAGTCAGAGGTGAGGCTCCAAGAGAACCGTGGAAGGGGTTCTTCGAAAAGGAAGAAAAAGGCACTTGTGGTCACAAAAGTGACACGAAAAAACGAGGACGAGTCCTCTGAGGAGGATGGGGAGCTTCTTCTTAACGAGAGTCTGGAGGAGAAGAAGATCCCTCGAAGTCAGAAGTGTGCTCTTGGAGCAATTCGGGAACCTCCACAAGAAGGATGGATCATGAACTCAAATGCATCCATGCATATGTGTCGTGATAAGCAACTCTTCACAAAGCTAAGAAAGATCCCTACTGTAGAGATAGAGTACGGGGATGGGAGAGTGGTTACTACAGATATAGTGGGGTCAGGAGATCTAAAAGTGTTAGTGTAGGGTAAGACTTCTAAACTCACATTCTCATATGTACTCTATATTCCTCAGCTGAGTAAAAATATTGTCTCTACGTCTGTGTTAGATGACAAAGAGTTTGATACCTTCACTAGAAAGGGAGTCTTTACATCTAAGTATGGGGATGAACTTTTTCTTCACGAAAGATAAGGGTAGCCAAGTAATTTATAGGCTTAACTTGAGTAATGAAAAAAATAATGCTTATTATATTAGTGTTCCTAAGTTTATGATTTAGCATTAATGATTGGGGCATTTGCATTTTGATAGGTTGAGGGCAATGAAAAAGCTTGGGGTAGTACAAGGCATTCACTATGGGGATAATGAAATGATGGATGATTGTAGTGGCTGTGCTCAAGGTAAGGCTCACAAACTTCATTTTCCTAAAGCCGCCACATATAGAGCTGAGAAAGTACTAGATATGATCCACATTGATATCTGGGGACCTGCAACAGTACCTTCGGTTGGAGGAAAGAGGTTTATGTTGACACTAACCGATGACTGGTCTAGATACTCTAGAGTCTAATTCCTAAAAACAAAGTCTGAAATATCAACTTACTTCAATGAATATAAAGCCTAGAGTGAGAAGTTGCATGGAACCCCTATTAAGAGAATAAGGAGCGATAAAGGGGGGGGAATATACTTCTAACCAGTTTGAGGAATACTTGAGAGATGAGGGAGTTTAGCACTAAAATATCGCACTATATAACCCGGAACAAAATAGGGTAGCTGAGAGGTTGAACCGAACACTAGGAGATAGTGCATGCAGTATGTTGGCCGAAAAGAAAATAGGAATGAGATTTTGGGCAGAGGCCATGAACTGTGCCAACTACATTAAGAATAGAGTCCTCACCTTAGCTGTAAAGGGAACGACACTTTATGAGAGATGGGTGGGAATTAAACCATATATCACTCACCTCAAAGTATGCGGTAGCCAAGTTTAAAGTCTTGAAAAGGATAGGAAAAACTTGTAACTAGATGCTACGACAAAAAACCTGGATACTTAGTAGGATATGATGAGGATGTTAAAGGATATGGAGTCTATGACTTAGCAAAGAGAGATATCATTCTTGTCAAACACCTTGTTGTCATGGATAAAGGGAAGTCATTTGACCCCTTTAAATATACCAAGAAGATAAGAATAATATTTGAGTTTGAATGTGAGGACTCGGTCCTTCTCGAAATGGACATGAGTGAAACAGGGATTGCAGATTCAAGGGAGATCCAAGACAAAGGAGATCCACTGAAAACCTCACACATTCATATGGACTTTGAGGAGACAGAAGAGGAGGAACTAGAACCGGCTTCCATGGATAGGGGACCCGATCAAACAGGAAGGAGAAATCCAAGACTTCCCTCCATCGAAGCTTCGGAGTTTGAGGGAGGGAGAAGGAGCAGCAAAAGGATTCATGAAAAACATGCCGCTCACAAGGTAACTAAGGTATCTCACCCATACGAGCCTTAGTCATTCTCGGAGGCAGTAAACAATCATGAGAAAGACAGATGGATTAGAGCCATAAATGATGAGATGGCATCTATCATGGAAGCAAATACTTAGAAACTAGCGCACTGTCCTCCGGATAGAAAACCGATTGGTTGTAAATGGGTGTTTAAACTAAAAGTGATACTTATATAATACCATAGAGAGATATAAGGCTAAATTGGTAGCAAAGGGGATTACCCAAAAGGAGGGGATTGACTATGAGGAGACTTTTGCTCCAGTTGTTTGGTTCCCATAAGTATGGATTCTCCTCAGTCCGGCAGCAGCGGAAGACATGGAAATACACCAGATGGACATTAAGTATGCTTTTTTTAATGGTGAGTTAGAGGAAGAAATTTTCATAAGGCAACCCGAGGGGTTCGTGGAAGAAGGAGAAGAGAGCAAAGTCTGCAGGCTCATAAAGTCCTTATATGGACTGAAACAGGCACCCCAACAATGGAATAAGAAAGAAGATGAGTTTCCCACCGGTTTAGGATATATCCACATCAGTTCTTACAATTCTATCTATATGTTTGAGGATGAGAATGGTGTCAATATTATTGCAATCTATGTGGATGATCTATTTGTGCTCAATAAGTCTTTGGAAAAGATTAATAGGCTAAAGAAAGATCTTAAAAGCATATTTGATATGAAGGATTTAGATAAGGCAAGATACATTTTGGGGATCGAAATGGAGAGAGATAAAGGGAAAATGATTATTAGACTTACTCAGAAAGAAACTATAGATAAAATGCTAGAGAAATTCCAGATAGGAAAGGCTAACAGTTGTACCACTCTCATAGAATGTTGAAATTTATGTATTTTCTAGATCTGTATTGAAAAAATAAACAGAGTAAGTCAACAAAGGCTGCCGGCTTCTCGCTCAAATCTCTCCGGTCCCCATACTTGTTGCATTCACTGAAGACCAGAGAGAGAGCTAGAGCCATGTCTGTCTAAAGAGGATAGGCTAATCGTAGTTTGTACTAAAATAGATATGCCGGAAAGAGGATTGATCTTGGTACCTACCATCCTATAACAGACATTAGCTTTAGCCTATAACTTAGAGTCAACGATGGCATATGTGGGGTACAATAGGTATTTATAAGTGTAAAAGTAGAGAGTTGTAACAAACTAACAAATAACCAAAAGCTGCTCTAGACCAGATTTGAACCATGGTCTGTGGTAATATTTGTAGAGATAAGCCTTAACCAATAAGGCGTTAACGAAACGATAGACATGTCGGACTTCAAAGGTATTTAAACCTTAACGCAAAAACTAGTTAACACTAGAATAACGAAGAGGAACAATTCATGCATGTACGCGAATCTGAACCGTGTAAAATATGTTTTGATATAACGGCCGGCATTGTAGCCGCCACGCGAAGTGAGCTTTAGGCGGCTTTCACACATAGCGTCACGCGGTGCCACGTGGTGCCACGTTATTTGATACCGGAGAAGATGGGAGGAGGAACCATGGCTCTAGATTTGACAGGTGTCACCTTGTAGACCATGTTGTACAATATCCATGCAATAAGTACATCGCCCATTGTACCTTCTTGTACTATAAAGTGTTCCTATTAGACTAGGGTTTAGTAGTAGGTAGTCGTGAGTAGGCAGATCAAGACTTAGTGATATTTAGGTACCTCTCTCTAAGAGAGCTTGTAACTATAAAGGTCAACTTTGACCAGCCATAACTTAATGCTCGAGTGAGCAAATTGAGTGATTCTTTTTGCTGCGGACTCAAGGGAGTCCAAGATACACAAGGGTGTAGTCGGTCAGAGTCTTTGCATGCCTGGGTGGCACATATTCAGTGGGAAAGTCAAAGTGGGGAGTATTGTACAAAACACATATTCAAACTTTGCATTTTGTGGTAAAACTGAACACACAGAAGGTCTTCTCTTCACAAGGGTGAAGTTGTATTGGGGTTCTAATTGTCAAGGGATCATTCATTTGGGTTTATATCAACTTGGTGTCGCAACTATCTAGATTAGCTTCTTTTGGATCTGCAAATTTTGTGGGCAATGGAGCCCATAAAATTTCATGGACTTGAAAAAAATAAGTGATGGGAGTGTAGGAGGAGTGATGATCTTAGATGATCAGATAAGTCCAGAGGAGAGGGAGTTTATGAAGTCTATTATTTATAGACAAGTCGTAGGAAGTTTGATCTATTTTATGAACTGTACCAGGCCGGACATAGCGGCAACAGTTGGAGTACTTAGTAGGATTCTTAATGATCCTAGGAAGAGAGACTAGGAGGCAGCCAAGATGGTCATGCGATATCTGGTGGGAATTAGACAGTTATGGTTGCATTTGGGAGGGGAGCACACTCACATCACTACTAGGAGTGATGTGAGTTATGGGGACGAACCTATGAGAAAATGCACTACTGGGTATGTGTTGTATGTGGGAGAAGGTGCTTGCTGTTGGAGTAGTAAGCAACAAAAGGTGGTTGCTCAGTCTATTATGGAGGTTGAGTACATGGCCTCTTTTTTTGCTGTGAAAGAGTTTATGTGGGTCAAGTTCTTGTTGCAATAACTGGGGTATATAAAGATAGGGGTGTATGAAGTGATTTGTGATAATCAAGCTGCCATTGCAATTGCGGCTAATCCAAAACATCATTTTAAAGCTAAGCATATGGACATAAGGTTGAGTTTTGTGAGAGAAAAAATTGAGAATAAGATTGTGAATCTTGTTTATAAATCAGATGAGGAAATGGTGGCTGCTATGATGACAAAACCAATGCCTTCTCCCAAGTTCAAATATTGTAGGGAAAAGTGTAGACTGAAATTAAAATTAGACTAGAGAATAAGGGGAGTGTTGAAATTATTACATTTACATGGTATTTTCTAGGTCTAAATAGTTCACTACAAATTGGAAAAAGAAAAAGACAG
Source organism: Zygnema cylindricum (assembly GCA_037447655.1). Lineage (NCBI taxonomy): Eukaryota > Viridiplantae > Streptophyta > Zygnematophyceae > Zygnematales > Zygnemataceae > Zygnema > Zygnema cylindricum. Next base: position 174,031 of record JBBHKE010003380.1, on the reverse strand, counting down.
ACAGCCTGCCTCCACCTCCTCTCTTTACCCACCATACTTGTTGTAGACAATAAGGGATAGAGAGGGTGGTTGAGCTATGGCTGTCATAGCTCAACACGCAAGACTAAAGAGTGACTTATGTCACTCTCAACAAAAGACTGAGTCTGGCACGACTCGAAAGTCTGACCGGAAGAGCGCGGTGTAGCAGTTAGCTCTAACCAGTATGTCGTAGAAGTCTGTTAAAGTAGAATAGGTTTGATAATTATTTAAACAACGTTAAGACCATGAATTCGATTAACGCAATGACGAACAAAAGAACATAAAACTATTATACTGCGAACATCATCTCTAAGAAACAAATTAATCGGAAATTTGTTTTGACGACCAACATTTAATGTCGGATTTCATCCGACAACGTATATCACTACTGAGATCGCGGAATGGTCACTTTGGCGTTTCTGGAAGTGGCATGACGTGGCGCCACATGGAGGGATAACATTTGGTCGCAAAAATTTTGGGGAACAAAGTACAAGTTAAAAGTGGACACGCGTCCACTCAATGGCCTTGCCGTACACACGTGGTACAGATAGTACATCGGCCGTAGTACCTTTTTGTACCCTACAGTCATTTGATTGGTTCGTACGTCAGTAGATAGGGGTTGTGAGAGGGATTTAGGAATTAGAGAATTTGGTAGGTAAGTGACCTCTCTCCCTTTGAGAGTTTATATAAAATTGGCATCTTTGCCACCTTATAATTAATCGGTTGGTTAGTCGTTTTCAGTGATTCTTTTTGCTACGAACTCAGAGGAGTCCATGCTGCACAGGGGTGAGTCAGACTGTTAGTTTACCTTCTTAGGCAGCAGTGGTTGTGGCTTGAATTGGGTTAGTTAAAAACTATCTACATGCTCTCTGAATTCTGTAGTCGAATGGAGGACACGGAATTACAAATCGCCACCTCACATGCATGTATTGTAGGTTTACGGTTTATGCTTTCAAATGGTTAAATCATACCACAAATATATGTAAACAATGCGATTTTAACGTATAAAAGGTTAAGTTTCAACACAAACATGTACCTTTAAGTGATTGTTCCAATTTTGAAAACGAATGTTTAAAATTTTATCTATCTCGCACCATATACAGAATCATGATTCATTCCAAGCCATTGAGGCTACGTTGGAGGTATTAATCTATTTCCTCAAACACACAATCAGAAGTGATTTTTGTTAACAAACACGAAACAAATAAAAGGTTGATTGTTGAATTTTGCGTATGGATTATACGTATTACTACTCACAATGTTTTGTGGGATAATCACAACAAGCCTCTCTAATTGAGTATCGTATGGCTTCTCTAATTGTCTAGAGCGTAGTATTGGCATTACTGATGTTGAGGACCTTTTACATTTATTTGTAACTCCTCTGTGATGGTTTAATTTTGGGTGCAATTTTTTGTAAATACTTTTCCCAAACAAATCGCCATAATGCGCACGATTCGCAATAAATGTATGATCATCCAAATTCGCATGTAATCTCAATTGTATCCACTACCCTACAATTGAGATGCAATAACCCTAAAACCACATTTCTCGTCAAATAGAATATCTTGTAAATTTGTCAAAAAAAATGTCAAATGTAACTCTGTAGTATACTGTTTCGTCCAATTGATATCTTTGTTTGGCAACGCCATCATTCATTTGAAAGATTTCATTACTCGCCCATTTGTTCAATTTTAACTGTTTTTCCCTGCCTATTTATTTTATTCAACACTTTGTTTGACTTCATCTTCAGTTAATCTAGAGTTTTGTACGTTGATCTCTTCGTTTGGTTGAAGATCATCTTTGCCAATCCATTCGTTGGATTGAGAAATTTGGTTTGACATAGTAAGTCGGACATTTTTTCAATTGTGCCTTGTCTTTTTACAAAAAGAACATTTTCTAATAAATGACTTTTCTTCCATGTGCTCAAAATATGACGGGTCCTGTTTGGTTGAGGAATTTCTTTGTTTTTTGCGACCTACGCGGTCGACCACGCACGTTTGGATTTTTTGGGTCAAAAACATGGTGAATTTGTTTCTCTGCAATTTTATCTGATTTGGTTGTTGATGTAAGCTCCAAGAATTGATTTTTTTATGCAATTTTTCCTAAGCCTGTAAACGTTTAGAGAATTCCCATTTTTATGTATTTCAAAGTTTTTTTTCTTTTCTAATATCTTGTAAATCTTTAGGTAGATAAAAATACCAATGTTTGTCAATGTGATGTAGAAAAACTTTTTTATTTTAATTAAGTAATCTAAGAAAGAAGTGACTACATAGGAGCCTCGTAGTACTCTTCAAAGTAAGTCTACGAGGAGCCAAATCGTAACCACTTTCCAAACTCATTTTGGCAAGTTAATATTTTTTATTAACTTAGAAAAAGAAAAGAAAATAATACATAGAAATCTTTAAAGTATATTCAAATGTAGTAATTTTTTTTTTTTTTTTAACACTCAAGTTTAAGACAAGATTTAAAGAATTGTAACACTTCTTTAATTGTAAATATTATAACAATACTAAAGATCAAAATGGCTTTTACTATGAGATAATTGTTATAGAAATCAAGATCATAATGGATTTCATTGAGAGAAAACTCTTTTAAGAAATCAACGAATCTGATTGATTTTTCAAAAAAAAAATTAAATCAAATAGTTACTATTTGTAAAGCGAAATTTGACACATGAATTGTCAAACTGGAAACTAGTGTTTATCAAACTAAATGTGATATCCTCACGGCATCACATGCATTCTTTCCGTTGAATTTTTGGTATTGATTTTTAACCATCATTTTATTTTCTCAACCACCAATAATATTAAGGGTTGTACTCGTCCAATCATTTACATTTGTTTGATCAACAAGGTGAGATCGAATTTCATTCATTAAATTACCACTATCAATGTAGATGACATTTTTTGAAACACGAACTCTAGTGTGGAATTAATTAAATCCACAACCATTATTAGTATAAATAATATTCATTCGACGATTGTTTTATTAAAAATTATATTCGATTGACCACCGTTAGTAATGAGCGGAATATTCATTCATTCAATCATCATTAATAGTACAAAAACTGAATTTTAAGACCAAATATAAATAAATCCACTCTAATTAGTCACTTGAATATTATATCTTTGTCACATGAATAAATAATTTGCTCCATTAAAATCACACAAATAATTTCAAAAACAATTATGATGATATAAACTATTTAAACATACAATGAGCATACAAAATTTAAAAAAATAATAATATCCAAACAAAAAATTCACCGATAAATGTTTGCAAATAAGACTTCAACGTGGCATGAGCCCCCTCAACCTCAGATGTGGATTTACTACCTAAGTGTAGACAACGGTCCGCCCATGCGTTCACAAAACGCTCTTTCCAATAAATCCATATATCATTCAAATATGACAATATTTTTTGATTCTCATAAAGTAGGGTGCTTCACTTTTTTTACAACACCTTAAATTCTTCCACGGTTTTTGCTTGTACGACTTCATTTCATGTTCGATAAAATATCCCCCCTTCTTCGTCCTAACCACTAAATTCATGTTTACATTTAGTCACGACATTTTTATTGATGTGACATTGACAAAAGAGTTTTTGGCAAAGCATTGATTAAAGCTAGTTCACCATTTGCTAAACACACTCGTGGAAGAGAAACTTTTTGAAACAACTTAAATAATTGCTCCAAAGCCGGCTTATAATCCTCTTGTTTTTCTTAACTCAAAAAAAAAGTATATATACTAAAAGTTTTGTTATTTGGATACAACCCAACTACATGTAATAATGGCGTAAGAAATCGATTTATTTTAGATAAACAATCTAACAAAATACATGTATAATTTCTAATCTAACAATATACAGGTATAATTTCTTTTAGCATATTAAGTAATGCTTTTGGAGCTATAAAAAGATGAGAGATATGATGTTCATCATATAGCTCATACTCGTTTTTTCTAACATTTTCGAAGTTTCAAATTCAGTTATCAGAGCTATAATAGATGATACACATTTTAGTTTAAGTTTTTGTATTTGTCGCTGTAAATTGTAAATACACCTAATTGTTGCATAACATGGTTTTTCCTCTAATCGTAAAAAGCTCACAAGTTATCTCGGTTTTGCTCCAAACTTGAAAAAATGTGTAACACATATCCATTCGCCTACACAAAGGGTGTGATATAATATGTAGAGATTTTCCATGATTGTGTTATGGTATTTCCCACTTGCCATCTGTAGAAAATCGATGGTTATTTCATTATTTTTCTAAGTCTTATCTCTCTCACAAACTCTATCTACTGGTGTACGGCACCAATCATATTAAACTATCGTACATAAAAGTACAGCCGCCGGTGTACTTTATGTACGGAAATTGTACGACATGGCCTAAAAGTCGACACATGTCATATCCGGATTCGGTGCCGTAATCCTCGGAGATACCGCGATCCAACGCAATTTCGCCACGTGTCATCCGATGTGGCGATGACCATAAACCGCCGAGAATCTCTTCCGCGATCTCGGTTTTCTTCTCGGTCGTCCGATTAAATGTAGATTTCAATCGGAGCCGTCATAAATACATGCGCGGTATTTGTTTCGTAAAAGAAACAAAATGCGCGGTACTTGTTTCTTGTCCATACCGTAATCCGTACGTTTACATAACGGTTTCTATGTAACCGTAAACATCCGCCGTTATATGAATTTTCCGACGTCGTAACATATAAATACAAATCAAACCTAATAGTGTGTATCAGAACTTCTATACTTAACGGCTAAGGCTACCGGCTACCGGCGCTTTGACGGTCGACAGGTGCCAAGATCAAATCCTGTCACCGATATATAACTTTTAGTAAATAAACCTTCCTACCTGTAAATAGAATAATCTATTTCCCGTAAACCTTTGGATTGCCCAGGTAGCCATGGCTTAGCTTCCTCTCCAACTTCTCAGTAACTGCAACAAGTGTGGGAGTTTGAGAGAGAAGTTAGAGGTAGACTTCCTCGGCTTCTTTCTATATTCCAATTTAGACCTAGAAAATAATGAAATAACCATCGATTTTTACACTCCCCTTATTTTCTAGTCAATCTTTAATTTCATACCACACTTCTCCCTGCAGAAAATTAGTTTAGGGGAAGGCACAGGTTTGGTCATCATATCTGCTACCATCTCACTATCTGGTTGGTACTCTAAACTGATTATTTTGTTTTCTACTTTCTCTCTAACAAAGCTGAGTCTAATCTCCATGTGTTTGGCTTTAAAATGATGTTTAGGATTGGCAAAAATAGCAATTGCAACATGATTATCAGAAAAAAAATTATGCACACCACTCTTAAGGTGACCAAGCTCATGAAACAAATATTTGACCCACATCAATTCTTTTACAGTAGAGCAAGAGGCTATATACTCAGCCTCCATGGTGGATTGAGCAATAACTTTTTGCTGTTTGCTACTCCAACAGCAAGCCCCATCACCCACATATAATACATATCCAAAAGTACATCTCCTCTTTGGAGCATCACCATAACTGGCATCAGTCCAAGTAGTGATGTCAGTATTCTCCCCACCAAAATGCAGCCATAGATCCCTAGTTCCTATCAGATATCTAAGGACTCTCTTAGCTGCCTCCCAATCCTTCTTAGTGGGAGCATTTAGACTTCTACTCAGCACTCCTACAGCTGCAGCTAAATCCGGTCGGGTACAATTCATAAAATAGATTAGGATTCCCACTACTTGCTTGTAAGGAATAATCTCCATGAACTTCTGTTCTTCAGGAAATAATTTCTCGTCTAAGACTATGACTCCTTCTTCCTCACTCCCATCACTTCCCTTCTTTACCTCCATTGGAGTTGTACAACTATTAGCTTTATCCATCTGAAATTTTTCCAGCATTTTCCCTATTGCTTCCTTTTGAGTCAATCTTATAATCTTTCTTTCTCGGTCTCTTTCTACTTAAATTCCTAAAAAAAAATTTGCTTCTCCCATATCCTTCATTTCAAATCTCCCTTTAAGATCGGTTTTCAGTTTATTAATTTTTTCCATTGATTTACTTAAAACAAGTAAATCATCAACATAAATTGCAATAAATATAATACCTTCCTCATCCTCAAATACATAGATTGAGTGATCTGAGCTGATCCGGATATATCCCAGACCAGTAAGAAACTCATCAAGTTTCTTATTCCACTGTTGAGGCGCCTGTTTCAAACCGTAAAGGGATTTAATCAGCCGGCATACCTTACTCTCCTCTCCTTCCTCCACAAATCCTTCGGGTTGTCGCATGAAGATCTCCTCTTCCAATTCTCCATGCAAAAAGGTTGTCTTGATGTCCATCTGGTGCACTTCCATGTCTTTTGTTGCTGCTAGACTGAGAAGTATGCTGACGGAGAGAAATCTGACCACCGGGGCAAAGGTTTCCTCGTAATCAATTCCCTGTTTTTGTGTGAATCCTTTTGCCACTAATCTGGCCTTGTAGCGCTTGATTGTGTTATCTGGGTTTAGTTTTAATTTGAAAACCCACTTACAACTGATTGGTTTTTGGTTAGGTGGACAATCCACCAGCTCCCAAGTATCGGCTGCCATAATTGAGGCCATCTCCTCATTGATGGTTGTCTTCCACCGGTTTCTTTCTGGACAAGTCATCGCCTCTCCATAAGTTTGAGGTTCATCTTGATGAGATAGTTTTGTTACCTTGTTATTAACCTGTTTTTCTTGCAATCTTTTGCTGCTTCTCCTCCCCCCATTCAAAATCTGAGGCCGGAATAGATGGTTCTCGTGGATTCTTTCGAACAATCTCGGCTTCTCCCCTATCCTTTGATTCCGAATCAATTTCCACCATGTCTTCCGCTTCGGGTAGAGTTGTCACTGGAGTTTCCACAGCCGAGTCCTTTTCGGTCTGATTTGTACCTGCAAGAATGTCATCTTCTCTAAACGTTGATAGTTAGGAAGCTCAAAGTCATCAGAATTTTCTGACTCAAATCTGATTTTTACTGACTTTGTATATTTGAAGGGATCCACAAACTTTCCTTAATCCATAACTACTAGATGCTTTACTAAGATTATATCTTCCCTTTTTAGATCGTAAACTCTATATCCTTTAACATCCTCATCATATCCTAATAAGTATCCCGTTTTTCCTTTAGGATCTAGCTTCCAATTTGACCGATCTGTATCTAGACTGAATACTTGACTGCCGAAAATCTTTAAGTGAGATATGTCTGGTTTCCGGCCTGTCCATCTCTCATAAGGTGTTTGATCTTTTATAGCTGAAGTAAGAACTCTATTTTTGAGGTAATTGGCATAGTTCATTGCTTCCGCCCAAAACCTTTTTCCTATCTTCTTATCTGACAACATACTTCTAGCACTATCACTTAGTGTTTTATTTAACCTTTTAGCTACCCCATTCTGTTCCGGGTTTTCTGGAACTGTCTTTTGGTGTTGGACCCCATCTTCCCTCAGAAAATCCTCAAACTGGTTAGAAGTATACTCTCCACCATTGTCACTCCTTATTCTCTTGATTGGATTTTCAAGGAGTTTTCCGCTCCATGCTTTATATTGTCTAAAACAATCTTGAGCTTCGGACTTGTTTTTCAAACAATACACCCGGGAATACCGAGACCAATCATCAGTGATAGTCATCATAAATCTCTTCCCACCCGGTGAGGACACTTTAGCCGGTCCCCAAATATCTGTGTGTACTAGATCTATAATTTTTTCCCCCTTATAGGTGGCTGTTTTACGAAAGGGTAATCTGTGTGCTTTACCTTGAGCACATCCACTACAATCACTTATATTATCACTCTAACTGAACTGAATCCCTTCCACCACTCCCATCTTTTTCATCTCTCTTAACTTATCTAGATTCACATGCCCAAGCCTCTTATGCCATATCATAATATCATGAACACCAGCATAATAAAGTTTCTTCGTTTCATTACTTAAAATGAACCTAAACATCCCATGGCTACCTTTCTCAGCAATGAAATAGACATCCTCCTCAAAACTAGCATTAAAGACTCCTTCCCTAGTGCTATTAAAAAAACCCTTATCATCTAATTCAGATGTAGATATGAGGTTTTAGTTCAGCTCCGGAATAAACAATACATCCGAGAATGTTACTATGGATGTCTTTCTTTCTACTAACACTTTCAAATCTACTGATCCTACAAGAGTAGTGGTGACTATCCTCCCATCCCCGTACTCTATCTCTATAGTGGGAATCTTTCTTATCTTAGTGAACAGGTGCCTATCCTTACACATATGCATGGAGGCACCTGAATCTATAATCCAGCCTGCTTCACCTTTCAATCCACCGTAAACACATTTCTGCCTTCGTGAAATTTCGACCTCGTTTTTTGCCTCCAACTCCTCATCTAAAAGGAGCTCATCGTCGTCGTCCTCGAATGCCGCCTCATGTACCTGTGTCACAAGGGCCTTTTTCTTTCCTCTCGGGGTACCATCGGTCTGCCCCTCCTTTAACCGAAGCTCGGTTAGCTTAGTGCACTCCGCCATATAATGCTCGGTTTCTTACAAAAATGACATAAACCTTTGGGAGCCCTTGGTCCGAACTCGTCGGCCTGATTTTTCTGCTCCCTTCTCCCATTGTTTCCGACAGGTTTCCGGGAATCCTTGTTCCTCCAATCGGTCGAAGTTCCCAAGGCTTGGCCACTCTTTCCTCCCCTTCGAATCTCATTCATATTCTCCCGAACGAGAATCATCCCTACCACTAAGTTCCATATCCACCTTGAGTCCGGCAAGTTCTACACACGGTTGACTCTGTTTTCGAACTCATCGGGTAACTTCATCAGTAAACAGTTAACCTTTTGTTTTTCACTAAAATATTTTCTCGCACTCTCTAGCTGCATGAAGAGTGTAGCAAGCTCATTGCAAAAATCCAACATTTTTCCCCTTTTGTATACATATTCGTTAAATCTCTGATCTGTTAACTGTTGTTGCTGAATCGTACCACTTCGGTACATCTCTATAAGAGCTATCCACATATCGGATGCCCTTTCTACCTGCAAATGAGGACATGCAAGTCCTTGAGTAAGATGGCGTAGGATGAAGTGTTTTGCCGCCATATTGTTGAAATCCTAGGTTTGAGTATCATTCTCCTCGTTCCCACATACCCAGAAACACGAAATAGACATGTTATTCGTTTGCTACTCCTTGTCAATTTTTGTTGAAGAAAATAACGATTTGAGCATTGTCCAATTTTTTTCCTTTTAAAAAATCTATAAGTTGTGCTTCTATCATATTGGAGAACAACCATTTTTTTTTTGAATATGACATTGATATAATATAACCTTGTCCCATTGCAAAACTTCGTGTCGTTTGTAATAGCTCATTTTTTAAATCAAGTTTCTTATCACCTTATCTCATTCCAATACTTCATGTTGTTTGTAGAAGCTCGTCCCTTTAATAAAATTTCGTATTCGGTATAAGCAACATCTTCTGAAAAAAAAAGAAATAAAAACAATAATAAATGCGAATTAAAAAACACATAGATTTTTTTACTTTAACCCTACCCCAGCTTGTAATTATATCTATAACTCAAACCCAATTTGCGAAATTGCATGTAGATTCTCTTTATTTTAAAACCATGTATATTTAAAAAAAAATCCGAGAACATTATTGTCTACAACATAGACCTCACCTAACCATATAGAGCTCACGTGTAGTTAAAACCTTAAAGTATTCAAAACTATATTAGCCTAAATCAAAATGTTCATCAAAAAAATTGTGAAAAACATCAATAAAATAAAAACAGCAAATAGTTACTTTATATTGACGACAAAATACATTGATGTGAAATTCTGACAAAATTTCCGCCCTTTGCAAAAAAATGTGCCTACATAAGGCTAAATTTTACCCATTAGATAAAACTTGCTGGTCGAAATTTCCACTGTTTTTAATAAATGTGAAATTTTCGTGAATGTAATAATGTTGATTTGTAGATAGTGTGGCGTGTTATTGTCGCGCGTATTTCACTATCAATGTCAAAATGTTGATTCGTAATTAGTGTGGCTTAATTGGTTGGGCGTGACGACTTGCAGTTTGTTTCATTTTGTTTCAATTGATATTTTAACGCCGATTCGTTTTATAATAGTGTACAAAGTTTATTTCGTTTCGTGCGATTTAATATGTATATACAAAATTTCTAATACTTTAGGTTTTAGAGGTTTTATTTCGCGTTGTTCTTCAATTTTCGTCTAAGTTTAATGTAACGCTTCGTCTAATCTTAATGTAATACAGAAGAAATTATATCACGTAAGTATAGATCAGATATTGAAAATATACAAATATCTTTCACACGGACCAACTTTAACTTGAAATCTTTATTTGCATACCATGGACTTGCCTACCAGGTGAGCATACTACATAAGTTATGTACGCTTTGCCTTTTACACCAACTTATAATTTAGGGCTTTTGTTTTCGAAACGAAAATAAGGTTTTCACCATCACCAACTTCCCTAATGGCTATTTCACTAATGCTTATATTATGAAACGAAAACGGAGATTCTCACGTAACATTACTCTCTAAAACATTTTTACTTCAATATGTGTTTAAATATCTTTCCACTAGGTATTAAGATTAAAAAAAGAAAACATTTTCATATTTTTTTAGGATTTCAAAAATTGTAACTTTGGAAAGGTTTTGAAAACTAATCTATCATTGAGCTTTTTTTAATTCTAATCATTTTGTTAACATTGAACGATAGTGTATATAATGACGAAAATTGATTATTATAACTTTCATGATATATATTGTACAGATAAGCACCAAGTGTAGTTTGTACAGGTTTTTGGAATTTTCAAAGGTTTTCAGAATGACGATGATCCGATAGCGACGGACACGTGGAGATTTTTACATCCACTTTCGAATTTCGATGAACGTTCTAAATATCTAGAATAAAAGCAGGTACAAAAGGTTGTTTTGTCTCCCACGACATCTCGTTAATTATTTGGTAGACAAAATAATGTTTCGCATGAGAACCAATCCACCTAGAGCGTTTGTAAATATCTCAAACCAAAAAATTATTGTGAAACATCAAATAGAGATGGTGCTCTACCGTCTTGCCACATGGAAATCCCCTTCATATGTGGTTTATCTGTGGGGGAGCATTAGGGAAATCCCTTTCATCTCTTGGGGGGATTTTGAGGTGTAAGCGGGGTCACAATTTTTAGAAACAAACTAAGTTTTGTAAGGTTGTGTTAAAGATACTTACCTCGCGTTTGATAAAATGGTTGGAGGATCGAAGTTCATGAACTTGTTAATGTATTTCACGATTACAAGTTCAGGTTTTCAAATTGTTGCAGTGTCATTGATGCTACCCACATTAATATCAAATTAAAAGATATGATGAGACTACCTTATTGGTTTAATATAAAACATAGTTACAAGACAATTTTGTATAATGTAGTCGTACCCAACACCCATTTCTTGGACGCATGCGTTGGTTGGACTTGTAGCGTGCACGATTTGAACGTGTTTAGGAATTTTGGAGTTTGAAATGCAATCTTGTTTGGGGAATGGATTCAAAGCCATTTTGTTAGTGTTGCTTTGAAGGTGTTTAGGAATTTTGGAGTTTGAAATGCAATCATGTTTGGGGAATGGATTAAAAGCCATTTTGTTAATGTAGCTTGGAGGGATGTACCACCCTTCATTATAAGGGATGTAGGGTACCCTTTAAGCAATAAATTAATCACTCCGTATCTAAGCACAAATCTACAAGAGTCGCAACGATTGTTTAATTGTTTTCCATAGTTGTAGGCGAATGTGTGTTGAAAGAACTTTTGGTATTTTGAAAAACATTAGGCAATAATTGACACAAAAATTGTTTACACGAGCACGGAGTATTTAGTCATTACCATCATCACTCTTTACACGTTGCATAATTTGTTATTACAGGAAGAAGTACCTTACATGGACGATGTGACTCTGTCTACTACGCCCTCGAATAAAGAATTGGCTCTCTCTCTCTCTCTTTCTCTCTCTCTCTCTCTCTTCCTTCTTTTTCTCTTTATCCTTCTACCTTTCCCTTTTCTTCTCACTTTCTTTTTTCCTATCATTTTCCTTCTCGATTTCTCTTTTCTCAAAAACAAACTTGAGCGTAAAAAAAACTATAAATGGGAAAAGAAAAAGATGTGGACGCTATGAGCATTTTTTTTCAAAAATTTATGAGAAATACATTTTACTTAATTAAATCTCAAATGTATGAAACAGTACAACCCTAAAAACGGCTAAGTAGTTTCTTTTAAATAGCTGTGATAGTTGTATTATGAATCTGTTATCATTTATAAACATAGGGGTGATAACCTTGGAAATATAAGTTATCTTCTAATAACCCCCAAATCACAATATAATAGAAGATTTTTGAAAAATGTTTACGTTGACGTAAACAATTTTGCAACCGTCAACAACAACAAGTCAACAACAACAATGAAAATATAATAATGGATGATATTAAACGTTCAAAACGTCAATCATAAGATTATCAATAACAACCCAAAAACAAAATAAAGCATATATATCAACAACGGCAAAAACAACGCTCCGCCGAGCGCAGAAACAATAAAGCGTCAACCAACAATAAAAATATAATATACAAAAAAATAGAAACAAAAAAACAGAAACAAATATCAGAAGCAATAAATCGTTAACAACAACAATAAGAACACAGAAACAATAAATTGTCAACAACAACAATAAGAACATAATTAACTAATAGTATAATATTAAAAAAACAAAAACAGAAAAACAGAAAGAATAAATGGTCAACAACAACAATAAAAATATCATATACAAAAAAATGGAAATAAAAAAAACAGAAATTAATCTCAAAAGCAATAATCGTTAACAACAACAATAAGAAAACAAAAACAATAAATCGACAACAATAACAATCATAACGTAATATATTAAAAATATAATATAAAAAAAACAGAAACAAAAAAACAGAAACAATAAATCTTCAACAACACTAACAATAATAAAATATAATATACAAAAAACAAAAACAAAAAGAAACACAATAAATCATCAACAAAAACAATTTGGAAACAGTAAGAATAAATTGTCAACAACAACAATAAGAGCATGATATACTAAGAATATAACATATAAATAAACATAAATAATGAAACAAAGACAATAAATCGTCAACAACAATAATAAAAAAATATAATATACTAAAAGTATAATTTCCAAAAAAACAAAAACAATAAATTGTAAACAACAACAATAAAAGAACATAAACAATAAATCGTCAACAACAACATTAACAAAACATAAACAATAAATCGTCAACAACAACAATAAGAAAATAGCACATTAAAAATATAATATACACAAAAACAAAAATAATAAATCGTCAACAACAACAATAATAACATAATATACTAATAATATAACTTACAAAAAAACATAAACAATAAATCGTCAAGAAGTACAATAAGAATATAATAATAAAATTAAATGTATCAACAACCCTTAAACAAAAAAACAGACACAATAAACAGACAAAAAAAACAAAAACTATCAATAAAAACCAAAAAAACCACTAGAAAAACCGTTAAATACTTTCCAATACAATGTTTTCTTTACTAGTTAAACCACCAAAAAAACCTTTAAATATTTTCCAATACATTGTTTGTCTTACTAGTTCTCGCCCACTGTGTTCGCATTGTCTTACAAATTTGCACACTTGTATATATTTTTACGTTTTTTCGTCATAAAATGAATAATAAAACAAAAAATGAAGAGAAAAAAGAGTGAATGGAATAATGAAATAAAAGAAATGAATCTTTTATACTCATGCATCACTCAAAGATGCATGCATACATCATGTGGAAATACATACGTTTTTACATAGTTTAAGATGAAGACGTAGGTGAAATGTTTATATACTTAGATATGTTTATATATTTGAAGGCCACCCTTTATTATAAGGGACGCAAGGTACCCCTTAAGCAAGAAATTAATCACTCCGTATCCAGGCACAAATCTATAATTACCACAACGATCATAAAATTCTTTCTATAGTAGTAGGCGAATGTGTGTTGAAAAAACCTTAAGTGTGTTTAAATAACCTTTGGTATTTTGAAAAAACTTATTTATATAGCAGTAGACGGCGTATGTGTGTGTTGAAAAAACCTTGTGTGTGTTGAAAGAACCTTTAGCATTTTGAAAAAAGAAATTTCCAAAGTAGCAGGCGAATGTGTGAAAATACTTATTTCTATAGTAGTAGGCGAGTTTAGGGGAATGTGTGTTGAAAAAATGTTATGTGTGTTGGAAGAACCTTTTACAAGAACTTTTAGCATTTTGAAAAAACAGTGGCAGTAATTGACACGAAAATTATTTGCTCGAGCACGGAGCATTTAGACATTACCATCATCATTGTTTGCATGTTGTATTATTTGTTATTAGAGAAGAGAATACCTTACATGGACGATGAATGTACAACGTTTATTTCGTTTCGTGCTATTTAATATGTCCGTACAAGACTTATAATACTTTAGTTTTCAAAGGTTTCATTTCGCGTCGTTCTTCAATTTACGTCTAAGTTTGACATTACGTTTTGCAATTAAATTTCAATTTTGCGACTAAATTAAAAGTGAACATATGTGCTCTCTCTGCAGAGCTCACGTGAAGTCAGAAAGTGATTGTGCGCAACACTTTTATTTATATGTGGTTGTCGCATTTTTGTTACCGTAAACCTTCGCCAACCGTATAAATTGTGGATTTTATTATGATGGCCGACGTTCGCAAGCGCGACAAAATTGTAACCGGTTGTAACAATATTTTGAAAGTTAAAGTTGTTCAACTAATTGACCGTCAAATTTAAACTCAACGGTACTTTACTTGTACCTATGTGTACTTAAAACGTACAGTTATTGATAAGGTGATGTAAGTGACTGTGCGCAACCAAAATAGTGACTTCCATGATCAATCCCCTAATTATATTTCCAGTTCAATGGTCATAATTTAGAGGAGTCGATGTCGTGTTATTGACACTTAGGACACTTTCCTATGTAACCAAAACTTAGTCTTGCTACATTGTTTTTTAGCGAAGATTTTCCGTACTACTTTTAGAGAGTTCCGATGTAACGCAATGAAATTGCTACTTTAAATTGTGATGCAAGTAGACGTGGGTGTAATTTATGACGGTTGTAGACGACTATAAAACTTGCGCTAATTGATGATTGTATAGTGGTTTCTTGTGACATTGTAGATGTTTAAGGTTTGTGACATTTTGACGTCATGCTCAATTATGATATCGTCGACGCCACTAATTCCAAAAATTTACGCCATGGTTTCCCGATTTTGTTTTTGTGTCCTTTCTCACTCTATTTGCCATCAAAATATGCCTAAAGACAATAAATAGTAACATATTTCAGAGATCTTTCATTTGATACCATTCTTGCCGTTTTTCATTGTAAAAATTGTGAGATTGACAGTGGTAATGGGAGAGGGAAAGAGAAAGAGGCGCCTTCACGGACTTTGCTTTTGACGAAATGGCCTCAGTCGGTCGAGACCCCTCCACGGCCACTGTACGTAAAAAAGTGCACGGAAAAAGTGACACACAAGTGCACGGAAAAAAAGACGCACAGGCTGTAAACGTGCAGTGGATGTTTTATTGCTTTGCCCTTTGAGATTCTAAAAGGAAAAAGCATTATAGTCGCATTCGCCTCTGGTGACAACGATAATTGATCGTCGATTGTTTTTATGTAAGATCTTGAGCCGTTGAGTGTTTTGAGTATTGATTGGCGTCTCTGGTGACAACGATAATTGATCGTCGATTGTTTTTGTGTAAGATCGTGAGCCGTTGAGTGATTTGAGTTTTGATTGGCTTTGTCATGTTCCAATTTTGATGTAATGAAAAGAGACACGTGGTACAATCCTATTTGTTGTATTTCGCGTGGTTGTAATGGTATGATAAACGGCCAGACAAATTCGACGTCACGCCAAAATGTCGTGTTATCACTACACCGTGAATCGCTATTAGCGTGTTGGACGCTAATTGAGGTACCCTGTTTTTTTAGTCAAATTCTCAAATAGAATTAAACATTCTAAATGTTTCTACACGTTATTTGAGGTAGCCCAAATGCGTTGACCGGATTTGACTCTTTAATAAAATAAATAATCGAAACATTTAATCAGAAATAATACTACAACTTAGGGTATGTGCTCATGTATTCAACTACACCGTGAATCGTTATTAGTGTCAACAAATCTAATTTGGGCTCTTAAAATTTTGATTTTTTTCTTCAAATAGGATACATGATTTTAGTTTTTCCTTGACGTTAATTAAGGTACCGTACAAAATAGCGTAAAGAACGAAAGTTCAATAATGTCTAAATAGTGTGGTGTACGGTTGATGTCATACCGTACATAAATGTACCTTTTCAAGTGAAAATTTTACAAAACATAAATTAAATTAGACGCGCGCGCATAGGAAAGTGCGCTCAAAAAACGGGATTAATCTGACACGTAAACTAGTCTGACATGTACAGATATTTAAATATCATGACGGTGTAAGATTTCTAATATTCTGTACGGATACATATAATAATGTGTATAATTGTACAGAAATTTTTCCATTTTTGTTGTTCCAAATTAGCATTAACGTCGAAATTAGAATACACCTTTTAAAAAAAAAAATCAAATTCATAATTAGCATCAATTACAAAAAAAAAATTTCAACACTATTTAATCTTTGACACTAATAATGATTCACGGTGTAGTATAGTAACGTTTTAAATACTACGCCTTACGATCGGTGTCTAACCGTGCAAAATTGTACCGCATTAACGAAAGAAGTATAAAAAATGATTTAATACATGCCGTTATAATGTAACTATGTTTTCACAAACCGCGTATTGCAAACGTCACAATGACGTGAAATTGTACGTTTGTGTGATTCTGTATGTGTACCTAAAAGATTTATTTACGATTATTACGATTCGCTATGGAATAAATGCTTAAACAACGAGCGTTGTAATTTTGGACCTTTTCGATTACGGGTGGGCACGGTTAGTCGTGAAACATCAAGTTTCGGTTAACTTTTATTTTTGTAAACGTCGGTCGGTTAACAGCTAACAATTTTGGAGCGTGACATATTCCGCTCGAGCGTCGATTACTCAAAATTTGAAAAAAAAAACGGTTGGTTTCGGTTGTGTAAATTTTTGACTTTTACGACCTCTGACTCCCGACCACAGTCGCAAACGCAAGAATGGCCAATACGATTTATTGTTGTTGATATTGAAAATCGGAAATTGACTTAAGTTTACAAATTTGAAATTTTGAACCCTCCATGGGCCATGGCCCAGAGGTCGCAAATGGTCAACGAAAACCGTGACCAGCCGTCGCCGAATCCGGAACGGATTTGGTTGCCAACTTTTGGGGGCCGGGCGGTCGCGGTCGGTTGATTCACCAGAAAAAGAAAAAGTTGGTTACGGTCGGTCAAGCAATAAACGCAAAAAAATGAAAATTTTGTATCGTCCATACAATGCAGCATTATTGTACTTTGTACTCTTTGGTATCGTAGAAGTACGTGACATCATGATATGCGTCGCAAATCTGACACGGTAGTAACACTTCATTTCGCAAATCTTGGGGAAAGCGACAAATCGTAATTATTGGCTTATACATACGTCGTGAAAAACGAAGATTTTTTTTGTACTTTTTCGGTTACGGGGGGGGGCACGGTTTGTCGCGAGAAATTGACTTTCGGTTAACTTTTATTTTCGTAAACGCCGGTCGGTTAACGGTTAACAATTTTGGAGCGTGACATAACCCGGTCGAGCGTCGGTTACTCGGATTTTGAAAAAAAAAGAACGGTCGGTTTTGGTTAGGTTAATTTTTGACTTTTGCGACCTTTGCCGTATACCGGTACCAATTTTATCTCGATAAAAAACTGATAAATATCATTTTTTTATTGTGACAAAACTAGTACCGATGACTATCGACGATATTTGTACAGTTTATTCGGTACATTTATACATATAAGGGTATGGCCCCATGTGGCTAAGGGTTTGTCCCCATATACTTGTAACTTAGCGAACTTACTTTGTATTTTAGCGCAAATCCGCCGGACCCGGTTTTCAACTGTCCCTATGGCTGTAATGACGAAATCGTAACTTACGCATGTGACGATTGTATACGTCAACAATACCTGTGACGGCTGTCAACGTCTACAATCTGTGGTCGCACGATATTTTTTGGAACTGTTTGTGACGTCGCATGTCTTACCGTGACATTGTAGACGTAGCGCATTCCAACCTGTGCCGTTTCACGGTTGATGACGAGGCGCTTTGCCTTTGCGACTCCTGTCCAGTCGACTTGAAATGGCATCTGAATTTGAAGACCCCTGCAAAAAAGAAATCCGTACTGGACTAAAACGGACATATCCAAACAAATTGTGTACTTTTCTTTGTCGTATTGGAATGCAAACGGACAAAAAATAGCGAATTCTGTACTTTTATTTGTCCTTAGAAATCGTATGATAATTTTCGAATATTACGACACGTGCGAATATATGTTCCTATTTGTTTATAGAAAATCCCTAGTTTTAAAACACATCGCGCATGTGTTTTAAAGATAAGGTTGAAGATGACGTTTTTTGCCGTCAAAGTGGGTCGAAAAACACAAGACGACAAATTTTAGTACATCGTAAGCTTGAGGATGACGCAAATTGTACTCTACAAATTTGCGATTCCTTCGTACGGTTGGAACTTAGGCAGTACGGCGCTAAGTTTTACAGTAAAACGACAGAAGGAAACCCTTACTTATGCACATGGGGACATACCCTTACTCCTACGACAAATTGTGACGCTCCTATTGGTCCGCGTGTACAAAAACGACAGGCCCTTGGCAACCAAAGGGCAAAGCACCGGGTCGCCCGCGACTATTATTTTGGTGTCCGCGCAGAAAAGTTTTCAAAAACCTCCGACGAGTGCGACAAAACGTCTGCCTGTTCGTTGACATCATAGAACTTTAGTTGAAATCACCTCGCGAGGTGATTTGAGTAGATGTTTGATGATGAGCTGGAGGGACTGGAAAGTGGTTCGAAACGCGCTAGACGACAAATTGTAGTACATCTAAAGTTTCAAATTGGCGCAAATTGTACTATGGTAATTTCATTTTTTTCGTACGGCTGTGGATTTTCTCGTTGCGGGTTAAGTTTTGAAAGAAACCGACAGAAAAAGACCCTTAATTTATCACATGGGAAAGTATCCTAAAAGCGATTCACGGTGTACTTTAGTACCAGAAACACAAAATCGACACAAGTCTCCGAGTCTCCACTTGCTTTTCACTTTACAACTTTTGCATTATCTTCATTCAATCACTCTCTTTTATGATTTCATATTTATGGAGGTGATCCTGACCATCCGATGCAGAATTTTCAAGGGCCAAACGTACATTGCTGTCTTGTACGGCTGTACCTTACCTTGTACTAAAATTGCCGCACCATAGCATTGGCACTTGTCGTCCAAATGCACTTTTACCCTATGTGCGATTTGACACTTCGACCTTTGAAAGCTGTGATGGTGTTTGCCCTGAAGGAAGCTTTCAGCTGGAGCTAAGCTGAAAGCTATGGCTTTTTTGGTTTCCGTTTTCTGTCTGCTTCTCATATGCGTTTTGGACCTCCGGAGAGTTTTTGCCGACAGTCAGTTCTCATTGGTAAGTGCATACTTTGTCTCGTTTTGTTTTTTTCAAGGTTCACCTGCTCTTTCACTTCCTCTTTCGTCCCTTTCACCCTTTTTTGGGCCACTTTGTCAATAATTTAAAGATGGAAATTTGATCTGAAGTTTGATTTGATTTGCCTTGGTGATTGTTCAAGATTTACTGGCCCTATTATGCAAACAGTTAATTTTACTGCTTGCATTTTTTTTTGCAGACTGTGGTGGACAGTCCAATCAGGGACATAGTATGGGTTGGGGAAAGTGACCAAGTAAGCCAGTTTGACCAATTTTTCATTCATTTTACACATTCTGGCAAGGCTGTCATGTAATTCTTTAGAGTCTTTTTATTTTTATTCCTAATTTACAATTTGGACACTTCAATATTTGGAGGAGAAAACGGTGAAATATGTTCGTGGAATCACATTTGTTCACTTCTGTATTTACATACCAGAGGCGTGTGGCATTCACATTTTCCTGCTTGCAGGATTACGAATTCACATTGTACTTCAATGTTGTCTTTGTCAGCCCTTATTTTTATTTTTCTGAGATTTCTTAATGTACTGTCGGAACGGTCTTACACATTTTACTTACTTTTTAACCAGTTTGACCGAATGAACCAGTGAAAGGGGTTGGGTATGATACAGGGACTAACCTGACAGGTGGTGTCAGACGTTTTTTTTTACGTTCGTCATTTTAATTGACAAACGTATTATCCCGGTCATTTAGAACTTGTTAGTGGTTCCGTTTAGTTTAGTTTGAAGTCTAGTTTAAAGGTAGAAATTTAATAACTGTTT
>JBBHKE010003380.1:73302-153530 GCA_037447655.1 Zygnema cylindricum | reverse complement strand
TCCGAGACCGTTGGCGTCTACAAATGTCAGCAGTTTGGGTTTCGCAAGTATTGGCGACGTTTACAGCTGCCACATATTCAAAATAATGAACGCGCAAGTAACGATTCACATAGGCACACTTTGAAAAGTACACCGTAAAATCAGCGCTAAATTCCAAAATAACGTTTCAAAATATCGGTTACATGGGGACACGCCCTAAGGGCGGCAGACCACGAAGTTCACAAGGGAGAGAGTGAGAGGATACTGTACTAATCTGTACTTCAAATGTACAATTTTTAACAATTTGACGCAAGTATCTGCGCGCAGCAAAAATTGTCACTGCGATTAGCAATTCCCTATAATAATTTTATTTATTTTGTTAAGGGACAGTCGGTAAGGTGCATATAGCGCGGGCAGGAAGGTGCATATAGCGCGGGCAGGAGGAAGTCTTAAAATTTGTCATAAAATTTTGCGATTTCAAATGAAAAACTTTCGCGACTTTGTCATTAGTTTCTTTGCCTCGTATCTCTGTTTTGGATTTCTGAGTCGATGGCGAAGGTTCTGATTGGTCGACATGAGTGTCTCCTGGGAACTTTCATGTCGATCCAACAGAATCTTCAATATCCGTAACAAATCTAAAATGCAGCTACGCGACAAGGACAATAGCGGTAAATTTTAAAAAGTCCTTAGGACCTTTCCACTTTTAGCAAAGAAAGAACGAAACATATCCATAACGACTTTACAAGCTGCTGCCCGTCCGCACTATATGGATGCCACGATAACGACAAAGAAAGGAAAACATTTTTGCCTTTTTAGGGGGAGATATTCCATGCCATTATTTTTTTCGTATCGAAGATAATAAAGTTCGTACTTTTCAGGCTTATTAGGAAGTAGGAAACGTATTACCGCGACGTGCTTCCCCATACCCCATTTTTTTCTTGGACTCTACACCGTGTATCGCTATAGCGATTCACGGTGCAGTTTCAGTGCACCGAGATCGACGAAAATTGAAAATGAACATGGACCGTCAATCTCGAGACAAAATATTCTGCCACGTGTTGTCGAATGAGTGTCGTCGATGACTCACAAAACTGCCTCGACACCTCATCCTCGTATCTCCAAACGGCGACGCTCGCCACGCTTGAGCGACGACATGAGCGACGAAATGAGCAACAAAAAGAGTCACGAAAAAGTTTGACACCTTCTGTGCTGTCACGCGGGCATGTACTTTCTGTACTGTACACCGCGAATCGTAAGTAAAGAAAAAATTAGAGTAAAAAAAGAGAAAAAAATAATTAGTTATTAACTCTAATTTGTGTGATAGAACTTTTTCAAAAAGAAATTTAGGGTATGTCCCCATGTACTTGGAACTTAGCGAACTTAGTTTGTATTTTAGCGCGGATCCGCCGGACCCGGATTTCAAGTGTCCCTATCTGTAAGGACAAAATCGTAACTTACGCTTGTGACAATTGTATACGTCGACAATACCTGTGACGGTTGTCAACGTCTACAATCTGTGGTCGAACGTTTTTTTTTGGAACTGCGTGTGACGTCGCATGTCTTACCGTGACATTGTAGACGTACCGCCTTCCAGCCTATGCCGTTTGACGGTCGAATAAGATGCGCTTTGCCTTCGCGTCTCCTGTCCGCTCGACGTGAAATGGCATCGGAATTTCGAGACCCCTGCAAAAAAAAAAATCGTACTGGACGAAAACGGACAAAACCAAACAAATTGTGTACTTTTCTTCGCTTATTAAACGCAAACGAACAAAACATAGCGAATTCCGTACTTTTCTTTGTCCTTGGAAATCGTATGAAATTTTTCGAAAATTACGTCACGTGCGAATATATGTTCCTATTTGTTTATCGAAAATACCTAATTTTAAAACACATCGTGCATGTGTTTAAACATAAGCTTGAAGATGACGTTTTTTGTCGTGGAAGTGGGTCGAAAAACACAAGACGACAAATTTTCGTACATCTTAAGTTCCAGGATGACGCAAATTGTACTCTACAAATTTTCGATTCCTTCGCACGGCTGCAACTTAGGCAGTCCGGCGATAAGTTTTACAGTAAAACGACAAAAAAAAAACCCTTACTTATGCACATGGGGACATACCCATACTCTACTTTATTTAAGTATTCTAATTTGACGCGGTGAATATTTCTACTGTAAATTAGGTATTCCTACAGAATTTGACAAAACGTACAATTTATCGTCACTAAGTATGAACGTTTGCACTACGCGGTTTGTTAAAGCGCAGTTACATGATAACGGCCTGTATTAAATCATTAATTGTACTTTTTAACTTAATAAAGTACAATTTTGCACGGTCAGGCACCGACCGTACGCCACACTATTTAAAACGGCATTGTATTAGAGTTATTAACGCTCATTAAAAAATTACCTTAAATAGTATAATGAAAATTTTAGAATCGTTTACTCTATTTAACGTGATAGAGTCAAAATTTAGGGCAACCTAATAAGCGTTGTTTACTCTAATTACGATTCGGTGTACTTTGGATTCAGGTAACAGTAAAGAACGCGAAAAACAAAAATTCCAACACTCATACTTGAGTTTTGCCAACGTGGAATAACCCCCTAGTTTTCTTTTCCTTTTCAGCCTTAGGGGGTTTCCCATGTATTAGAGTATCGACTTTTCTTTGTCGTTTTGCCTTAAAATTCAGGGAACTTTGATAAAAACTTCAACGTACGAGAAAGGGTGTGTGCCCATGTAACCGAAACTTTGAAATGTTTATTTGAATTTTAGCCATAGATGTCTTATTCGTACGGATTTGGACTATTTTCCGAAAACTACATAGTATTCGCTTGTTTCGTAAATTTCGTACGTTTCACACTATACGGAAAATTGTACGAGCATTAAAAAAAAAGACGTTGCTTGTTTGAGCGCGCTTATTTTTATGTCCTCCACTCCGTCTTCAAAAAGAAGGCGACGTTGGACACGCCGTAAATTCCGTCGCTCGTCGCTTATTGTCTCACTTTTCAGTTTTGCTTCATTTCCTCGCGGCCGCGCGCGGATTTCCTCCACTCCGTCTTCAGAAGGAAGACGCCATTGAAGACGCCGTAAATTCCGCGGCTCGCCGCTAGTTCGTTACACTTTTCAGTTTTTTAGGGTATTGAATATTTAAAACTTTTGAAATTTGAAAGTAAAAAAAAAAGCACGAATTTTACGACGAATTTTATAACATTTGAATTTTTTTTAGGCGCACAGTACGTAGTAATCAATAATTTACTCCGTGCGTTTTATCCCAATAGGACATCTATCATTTTAGCGCAAATTTTACGACATACTTTCCAAAGTGTTCCAATTTCAATCAATATTTACGCTTCATTACTTCAAATATGTGACAGCTGTAGACGTCTACAAAATGTGCGACAACTTACGATAGTACGAAACGAAATATAGACGACTACAAAACTTCCTAAAATTAGTGACGGCTACAAAAACGACGACAGTTTGTGGGCGTCAAGTTTTTTGTGTGATTAGGGTTTTGTGACATTGCAAAGTCATGCTATCTTGTGACGTCATCAACACATAAACTTTCCCCCATGGCTTCCCGATTTCTTTTTTGTACCTTTAATCATTCGATATGCTATCAAAATGAGACAAAAAAAAATATTAAAAAAAAAGGAAAATAAAATATCTTTCATTTGATACTATTATTGCTACATTTCATTAAGAGATGAGAGAAAGGGGAGCGGTCGAATGAGAAAGATGGGGAGAGACGATGATGTCGTTAACTTTTGCAAATGGCCCATGAATGAAAGTGGAGGTCCGAGACCCCAACGGTTTTTTTTTTTCTGTACATGCTTTTCATTTTTGTACTTACATGCGCGTGATGAGCAGGAAAAAAAATAGCGTGTACTCTCCCTCGTTCAAAATTTGTTGAACACGTTTCACGCGTGTAATACCAGATTTCTATTTGTCCATAGGGTGTTACTTTGGTTAAAACCAGGTTGCGATTTGATTCCATTACAAGTGTGAAGATGAGCTGGCATGACGTGGAAGTGGGTAACGATGATAATAACGCCAAATTGACGTACAATCCAAGTTATAAGATGACACAAAATGTTATTTGGATCTTGCCCATTTTTCGTACAGCGTAAGATTTTCTCGTTGCAAGTCCCATTTTTTGTGAGAACGACAGAAAAAAACACTTAGACACAGGGGCACACACCCAAAATCATTTTTACCAAAGTAGAATGAACGCCAATTCTATAATTTGAATATACTGCATGTTTGTCGTCATGTGAACGCATTTTGGCGTTTTACATTTTTCGACTCCCGGGCAAGAGAATTCAACCCATCAAAAAACTTCATCCAAAATCACCTCGAGAAGATGTTTTTAGTTAGTGTACCGCCCAAATAACGAATGAAAAACGACCCACGCAAGCGCCACACAAGTTGTAAAAATTTTAGACGAGAGAGAGTAGTCGCTATTTTTCTCTGTGCCCTTCACGCGCATGTATGAAAAACAATTTGCAGGAGTCTTTGACCTCCATTTCCATTCATGAGTCCTTTGCATATTTTTTTCGCAGTGGTCGCCTCTCCTCTCTCCCTCTCCGACTATCGCTTTTATCTCACACTTTTTAGGGTACAGCCCCACGTGGCTAAGTTTGAGTTTTTTTTTATATCGTTTTCTTTTAAAACTTGACGCGGTAGTGCTTTAGTTGCAATTGTATGAGGAAATCGCAAATATATAGAGTACAATCTGCGTCATCCTCAAACTTAGGATGTACAAAATTTGTCGTCTTGTGTTTTAACGACCCACTATCACGTCATCTTCAAAATTATCATAAACCACATTTGCAACCTGCTCTAAATAAAGTAGAACAGTTTACACAAATAGGAAAATATATTTCCCCCGTGTGAAAAGTCTTCAAAAGTTTTTGACGACTAAAAAAAGTACAGGGTTGTTCATTTTTGTCCACATACAACTTGTACGGTTTTTTTTTGAAGAGGTCTCGACGATGCGGTTTCATTTTGTGTAAAGGTGTAAAATTTGCGAAGGTGAAACATTTAGGAAGTCATGGCGGTCCGGCGGGAGAGGTTTACGCAAAGTCGTAGAGTTATGTTGTACACCCACGGCTGCAAGGTTGTATGTCTACGATGTCACGCAATGATATGGGACATGCCAAATCGTTGCAAAAGGTACGATGCGTCTTGCGACGCTTCAAAAAGTTTCAAAAAATACGGTGCGGCACGACAAATTGTAGACAATGACATCCGTCATTAGAAAGGCCGACGTATGCAATCGTCACAAAGCTAAGTAACAATTTCGAGTCTACGCATGGAGACACCTAAAATTTGGGTCCTCCAGATCCACGCTAAAAAACAAATTAAGTTCGCTACGTTAAAAGTACATTCGGTTGTACCTTTATGTATTTTATAAGGGCGTTATGCACCCCCTCGTGCTTCTGGTTTTCGAATTGACCATACAGCAAAGTACACTAGGGGGGGGCGAAAACTTCTAACCGAACATTGAAAATTATCGGTGTTTGTTTGCCGATGTGGAGCGAAAACGACAACAATCTAAGGTTATATAAACTACTGAGGGTATGTCCCCCTGTGCCAAAGTAAGTGTATTTTTCCATCATTTACTTGTAAAACTTCGCGCAGTACCGCCTAAGTTACAACCGTACAAAGATATCAAAAAAGGTAAAAGTACAGTTTGCGTCATCGTCAAACTTAAAATGTTTTACATGTTGTCTTCTTATGTTTTTCGCATGTCAATAAAGGTCATCTTCAAACTTTTATTCAAAACACATCGACAATGTATTTTAAATCAAAGTCTTTTCGCTACCCAAATAGATCACAAATTCGCACGTGTCTACATTCTTAAAAAAATAAAAACGATTTTAATCGACGAGGAAAGTACACGATTCACTATGTTTTGTTTGTTTTCGTTCATTGCGACGAGTAAAAGTACACAATTTTTTTATTTTGTCCATTTTCGTGCGATACGTTTGATTTTTCGCAGGGGTCTCAAGATTACGATGCCATTTCACGTCGACAAGAGAGAGGACTAAAAGGCAAAACGCATCTTTTTCATCCATGAAATGGCACAAGCTGCAGGGCTTTACATCTACAATGTCATGGAAGGACATGCAACTGTTGAAATGTATTTTCTAGTTGCATCTCCTAGTCACCACTCTAAGTCTATATAACTGTTATAGTCACTAAGACTTAGGCAGCCATGGCTGCCTTCAAGCAACTAAGGAGATAGGCAACATATTAACCTTTGACAAAAAGATATGTGACCTGACAAAGATTTGATCCTAATCATACACAGTCACCGCAAGTCAAACAACCGTTCGCCTTATCCACTCAATCGTAGACAAATCGTTACATACATGGGGCGTGATAACTATAAAAATAGTAACGCGGCGGTTAATATATTTAACGGAATAGACGGACAAAATGGTACATGTAAATTGGATGAAATGCACATACGCAAATCTGACCCAATAAATTACCTTGATCGAACGGTCGTCATTGCAGTCGCCAACTCGGAATGAACTTTCGGCGGCTATCGGTGACAATGTCACGCAATGCCACGTGGCAGCATATCATTGGAAAGCCGAGAAGATGGGAGGAGGAACCATGGCTCTTGAGCTGACAACGTCAACTACAAGGCCATGCCGTACAATGGTCGTACAAGAAGTACATCGGTCATTGTACCTTCTTGCACTATACAGTCCTCTCATCGGTAAAGGGTTTATAAGTAGGTAGTTGTGAGTAGAGGTTTAGGGACTTAGTAATTTTTTGAGGCTGCTCTTTACAAGTGACCTTTGTATAAATAGGTCAACTTTGGCCATACATAACTTACTGCTCAGGGGAGCAAATTCATAATTTTTTTCTGTGTTTGACTCTAGGGAGTCAAACCCTCATATGGGTAAGATTCGTTAGAACATTTGTCTGACCAGGTGGCTTTTATTTGGTTTGAAATTCAAAAGGGCAAATTTTATCTTTGAGGCTTCATGTAAGCTAGATACTGTATGGGCTAATGGAGGTCACAAATTTACAAGTTATGGGCGAACCCTTTAGGTTGCCCATTTTCAATGGAACAAGGCTCATATACTGGGAAACAATGATGAGAGGTGCTATATTTGAAAAACGTCTATAGGTCACTGTGAGTAGTTGTGTGGGGCGGCCATTTGCAAATTTAGGGTTACACCAGGTTTTCGAGGAGCCTGATTCTCAAAAGGATTCGTCGAGGCAAAGGAGATAGATGATGATGGAGAGAGCATCGTATTAGACAAAGCGAAGAAGATCGGAAAAGAAAAACTCACAGCGATAGCTATTGGATCTCTACCAGTAGGGGATGTTCCAAGATAGAGGCGAATGATACTGAAATATGGGATTTCAACAACACAATAGCAACTCATTTTATTATCGAGAGTCTTATTGAAGCAGTTGCTACCCCTCACCTTAATGTGGACAAGGTGGCTGATTTGTGGGAGGCTCTTGTAAATATTTACAAGAGTGGAAGATTTCAGCAACAACAACTAGCTGATCAAAAACTGCAAAGAAGGAAAGATGCTTCACCTTTGTAATGATTCGTCCAGATTGTTTATGGAGTTGGAGAGTGCTTGAAAACAAGAGAATGAGAAAAAAAGTTGAATACTTTGCTCATGAAACTGTTGGAAGATTATAAGAACATCGTTAACAAAGTTCAGGATATATTAAACAATTGATGGGTTTGGAATTTCGTTGTTGCGATGATTTTGTTTCGGGAAAACACAATCGAGATTCAAAGAGGAGGCAAGAGTGTCCAAGCATTGGCAACTAGATGTGATTGGCGGAATACGGATTTCAACAAACCTTATCGAAACGTGGTGGAGGAGGCAAAGGAAACCAATGTGATTGATCGGATTCAGGCCTCCTAAAAGGGCTTTGTCACTTTTGTAAGAAGTTGGGACATTACATGGCGGAGTGTACTGGATTAACAGAGCTGAGAATTAAGGAGGGGCATAACAGCGGATCAGCCGGAGGAAAAAAAAAAGCACTCGTGACAACACAAGTCACAAGAGAGGATTCCGATCAAGATGATTGATGACTTCTACTCATCGAAGAGTTTGCGATGACAGCCGAATTGGAGATTCCGAGGAAGAAGAAGTGTGCCTTCGGGGGAGTGAAACAAGCTTTCGAAGAAGGTTGGATTATTGACTCAGGTGCCTTTATGCATATGTGTAGAGAGAAATAGTTGTTTAATAAAATGAGAAAGATCCCTACTGTAGAGATAAAGTATGGGGATGGGAGAGTAGTAACCACTAGCTTAGTTGGATGATTAGATTATAAAGTCTTAGTTGAAGGTAAGACATCAATTGTCATTTTCTCATATGCTTTTTTTATTCCACAGCTGAATAAAAATCTTATCTCTACATCAATTTTAGAAGTTAACGGTTTTGAGACAAGCACCAAGAAAAGAGTCTTTAGAGCTAGCTATGAGGATGGAGTATAGTTCACAACTGAAAAAGGTAGGCAAGGAATATTTAGGCTGAATTTGAGTAATTCAAAGATGGGAGTTTACTATGTCCGTGTAAATTACTTGATGATTTGGCATAAACGATTGGGGCATGAGCATATAGATAGACTAAAAGAAATGAAGAAGATGGAAGTAGTTGAGGGAATTCAGTTTGGAGATAATGAGACTTTAGATAATTGTAGTGGATGTGCTGGAGGTAAGATCCATAGATTGCCTTTCCCAAAAACTGTAAAACATAAAGGGGAAAAAGTCTTATATCTAGTTCATACTGATATAAGGGGATCGGCCAAAGTGCATCAGTCGGAGGGAAGAGATTTATGCTTAGAATTACCGATAACTAGTCTAGGAATTACAGAGTATACTTCCTAAAAGTAAAATCTGAAGCACCAGCTTATTTTAAAGAGTATAACGCATGGAGTGAGATGCTTCATTAGACACCTATAAAGAGAATGAGGAGTGACAATGGGTGAGAATACATTTCTAATCTGTTTGAGGATTTTTTGAAACACGACGGGGTTCAACACCAAAAGACTGTCCCAAAGAATTCCGAACGATATGGTGTGGATGAGAGATTAAATAGGACATTAAGTGATAGTGCGAGAAACTTGCTGACACATAAACAAATATGAAAACGATTCTGTGCAGAGGCAATTTAATGTGCTAATTACCTTAAGAATATAGTCCTCACCTCGACGGTGAAAGGTCAAATACCTTATGAAAAATGGACTAGGAGAAAACCTGATGTCTCACACTTAAAGGTGTTCGGAAGTCAAGTTTATAGTATAAATACAAAAAAATATGATTCGAAGTTAGATGAAAGAGGAAAGTCGAGGTATCTACTTGCATATGATAAAAAATGTAAATGGATAAAGAGTTTACGATTTTGGAAAAAAAGATAACATCCTAGTTAAACACTTAAAAGTTATAGATGAAGGAAAATCAATATATCCCTTTTAATATACTAAACAGGTCAGAATTATAATTGAATCCGAAAATGAGTTAGATTCACATTTTTTTAACAAAACTTCAGTTCAGACGGAAATTGCAGATGCAAGGAAAATTGTGATTGAGAATGACTCACTCTTGGAGCCACAGTCTCTAGTTAAAACTGAGGAAGATCACGATAAAAGACTGGACGATGAAAGACTAGAAATGGACTTCATGGATAGGGGAGAAGATGAAATTATTCGGAGAAATCCAAGATAACCTTCTATTTCCGACATCAGATTTTGAAGGAGGAAAAAGAAACACCAACAGACTTTAAGAGAGACAAGTTAACAATAAGATAACTAAACTGTCACATCTGAGTGAACCCCAAACTTACTTGAAGAAATTAATAGTCCATAAAATAGTAGATAGATGATAGCTATCAATGATTAAATGGCTTCAATTATGGAAGCAAATACATGAGAGCTGGTGGAATGTCCACAACATAGAAAACCGATTGGATACAAGAGGGTATTTAAGTTGAAACTCGATCCAAATAACACCATCGAGCGATATAAGACCAGATTAGTGGCCAAATGGTTCACACAAAAGGAAATGATTGATAATAAGGAGACCTTTGCTCCTGTTGTTAGATTTCCCTCCGTGTGAATCCTACTCAGTTTGGCAGTAGCAGAAGGCATGAAAGTGCACCACATGAATATCAAAACAACTTTCTTACACTGAGAACTGGACGAAGAGATCTTCATGCGACAAGCGGAAAGGTTTGTAGAGGAAGGAGAAAAAAACAAGATGTGCAAAGTGATAAAGTCCCTTTATGGACTGAAACAAGCTCCTCGCCAATGGAATAAAAAACTGGATGATTTATTGACAAAATTGGGATATGTCTGAAAACAGCCCGGATCATTTCTTCTATCTAATTGCGGATGAAGAAGATATGTTTTTTGTTGCAATTTATGCTGATGATCTGCTTGTTTTAAGTAAATCAATGGAGAAAATTGATATGCTGAAAATAGTTCTAAAAAGTAGATTTGAATTGAAGGATTTCGGGGAAGCTAAATATATTTTGGGAATTCAGTTGGAGAGGGATGAGGGAATAAAATAATCAAACTAACCTAAAAGGAGTCAATCGGAAACATGATTCAAATATTCCAAATGGATAAAAACGATAGTTGTACAACTCCAATGGATTTAAAGAAAGGAAATGAGGGGAGTTCAAAAAAACGGAGTTGTGATTCTCGATGACAAGTTAGGAGGGGAGGAAAGAGAATTTATCAAAAATATTCCGTATAGACAAGTTGTCGGTAGCTTGATATATTTTACAAAGTGTACCCAACCAGATATAGGGGTAGCTATATCAATATTGAGTAGGAGTTTGAATGATCCTAGGAAGAGAGATTGACAAGCAGCTAAGAGGGTAATGAGGTATTTGATAGGAACAAGAGATTTGTGGTTGCATTTGGGAGGAGATAATACTGGCATCACCACTTAGAGTGATACAAGTTATGGGGATGCTCTAATGAGGAGGTGTATGTAATTATGTGGTCGCCATTGACCCACAAAATTGGTAGACTATTAGAAGCCCTCTAGGATAAAAACAATTTTCCTACTTTGCACAACAATAATCAACTGATTCCCAACAGATCTGTCCACCCTCACCCCTATGAGAGCCTAACTCCCCTAAGTGAGACGGAAAAGAAATCCCCAAATTTGGTCAACTAAGCAGTCTAATTATCTGAGGTCAAAGTTGACATTTTGTATATAAGCTCACTAGGAGAGAGGCGAATGCCTCAAAATTTCTTAAGTCTTAAAACCCCTTTCTAAACCCTATATTACCGATGTACCTAACCAATCAGAGGACTATATCGTACAATAAAGTACACAAGCCATAGTACTTCTCGTACGATCATTGTACGACGTGGCTGCCCCTTGTACTACGTGGCTTAGGGGCAGCCACTTGTCGACTCCCCACTTGTTCTGATGTGCTCCGAGAATTCTACTAAATAATGAGAGTGCGCCACGTGTCAACTGGTGACGTTACAAGCCCAATCCGCCGATTTGGTCATTTTGCAATGTCGACTTGAATGTGAGCCATCATATGTAGACTGACTTTCAATGTAAGCCGTCCAAACAAATGTATGGTACATTTGTATCAAAGGAGGTATTGTACAACTCTCACAATTTTACACTAAGCCCATATAATTAGTTAAATGAATTTTTGTAGAGTGACATCGTTAAATAATTATCAAACCCTATGTACTCTAGCGATCTTCGACGACTAACCGGTTAGAGCGGACGGCTACGCCTAACTCTGTCGGTCAAAGGTTCGAGTCCTGCCAGAGTCACCTTTGTCTTAAAGAGTGTTTTTGTCACTCTTAGTCTCCTTTATCTTCCTACCTTCTCCTCTCGTTAGCCATGGCTCCATCTATCTCCAAAGTCTTCAGTGACCACAATAAATATAGGGACTTGAGAGAGATTACGAGTTAGGTTGACTAACTTACATAGCCTGTTTTCTTTTTGTTTATTAGACCTAGAAAAAACTTTTATTATCATTTATTTCTACACTCCCCTAATTTTCTAGTCAGTTTTCAATTTTAGTCCACACCTATCTCTACAAAATTTTAATTTGGGAGAGGGAACACGTTTTGTAATCATGTCAACTACCATTTCTTGATCAAGCTTGTATTCCAAACTGATCACTTTTTTCTCTACCTTTTCCTTTAAAAATTCAATCTTGCCTTAAAGTGATGTTTTCGTTTTTTTGCAATAGCTATTACAGCTTGATTATCATAAAAGACCTTTTGAACTCCATCTTTCATAAAACCCAACGCTTGTAACAATGACTAAACCACATCAATTCTTTTACTGCTGAATAAGAGGCCATATACTCAGCCTCTATGGTGGACTATGTTATCTAATTTTGTTGCTTACTTATCCAACAACAAGCACCATTTCCAACATACAATACATACCTAGAAGTACATCTCCTCATTGGAGCATCACCATAAATGGCATCACTCCATGTAGTGATGTCACTTTTGTCCAATCCCAGATGCAACCATAAGTCGCGGGTTCCCACCAGATATCTCATGACCCTCTTAGCTGCCTCCCATTCTCTTTTTCTAGGATGATTAAGACTTCTACTCAAGATTCCAAGTGCACCTACAATATCAGGCCTAGTGCATTACATAAAGTAATTAGACTTCCAACAACCTATCTGTATGGAATACCTCTCATAAATGATTCCTCCTCTTCACTCGTCTGATCATCTAAGGTTACAACACCTCTCTCTAAGATCCCCTCACTTACTTTCTTCAATTCCATTGGAGTAGACAAGTTGTTGGCTTTCTCTAATTGGAATTTCTTCTACATATTTCCTATTGCTTTCTTATGTGTTAATCTGATGATTCTTCTCTCCCTATCTCTTTCCATTTATATCTCTAGGATATATTTAGCCTCTCTTTAATCCTTCATGTTAAAGCGACCCTTCTAGTCTTTCTTTTGTTTAATGATATTTTCCAATGACCAACTTAACACTAGTAGATCATCAACGTATATTGCAATAAAGATGACACTTTCCTCATCTTCAAACAAGTAAATTGAGTGATCTGAGGTGATCTTTATATATCCAAGTTCTGTCAAAAATTCATCTTGTTTCTTATTCCATTGCAGTGGAGCGTGTTTTTGTTCATACAGTGATTTTCTATTAATCTGCACACCTTGCTTTCCTCACCTTTTTCCACAAATCCCTCTGGTTGTTTCATGAATATCTCCTTTTCGAGTTCTCCTTTTCAAAAGAACTGATTCAGGTGCAACTATAAACATGTGTAGAGAAAAAAAGTTGTTTGTTAAGCTTAGAATGATTCCTTCAATTGAGATAGAATATGGAAATGGGAGGGTTCTGACCACCACTTTAGTTGGATCAGCTGATCTGAAAGTCTAGGTAGATAGACAAGTGTACATGGTAACCTTAACATATGTGCTCTATATTCCCTAGCTTAACAAAAATCTCATATTTACCTACGTGCTAGATGATAAAAGTTTTGAAATAAACACTTAAAAAGGTGTCTTTACAGCTAGCTTTGAGGGTAGCATCTATTTTACATTTGTGAAAGAAAGTCAAAGAATGTTCAAGTTGGTCTTGAATAATGAATAGAAATGGCTATGTATTCATGTGTGAACGATATGGAGATCCGACACAAAAGACTTGGGCATGTGCCTGCAGAAAGGTTAAAAAAATGAAGAAAAATGGAGTGATTTAGGGCATGGATTTTGGAGATGATGAGAAATTAGAAGATTGCATCGGATGTGCTCAAGGAAAAATACATAAGTTCCCTTTTACAAAATCTCCCACCGATATGGGACTTAAGGTACTAGATCTAATACACATTGACATCTGAGGACATGCTAGAGTTCCCTCACCAGGAGGAAAGAGGGATATGATGACTTTGACAGATGGTTAGTCTAGATATTTAGAGGCTTACTTTATCATCAAAAGTCAGAAGCATCCAAATGTTCCACATAATATAAAGCCTGGAGTGAAAAGTTACATGGAAGACCCATTAAGAGAATAAGAAGTGATATCGGGGGGATGTATACCTCAAATCAGTTTCAGGAATATTTGAAAAGAGAGGGAATCCAACACCAGAAAACTTTTCCATACAATATAAAAAAAAATGACGTTGTAGAAAGACTAAACATAACTTTAGGGGAGAGCGCAATGTGCATGTTGAATTACAAGAATATAGGATGGCGTTTTTGGGTAGAGGCCTTGAATTGTGCTAAGTATCTCAAAAAAATAGTACTACTATCAGCTTTAAAAGACAAACACCTTATGAGTGATGGACAAGCATAAAACCAGCTCTATCTCATCTCAAAATCTTCGGTAGTCAAGTATACACATTAGAAAATGATAAGTCAAAGTGGAAAGTAAAATCTAACAAAAAACCAGGATATTTTTTGGGCTATGATGATGACACAAATTGATACAGAGTATATGATCTTGAGAGGAAAGATGTAATTTTGGTAAAACACTTAGTAAAGATGGATGAAAAGAAATTGATAGATCCATTCAAATACAAAAAAACAGTGAGAACCACATTTTAAAGTAAGCAAGAGGAGGTAATAGGAAGTGCTTCTACAAAAAATCTTCAAGTGGAAGAACTGGTTTTTGAGGAAGTTCATCAAAAAGATGAATAACTCTCTAATGATGTAATTCAGACTGAAACAGAAACAATGGAAAAAGAGGAAGAGGAAAGACATTTGGATCCAACCGAAAGGGGAGACAAAGAAAAGAAAAGTCGAAATCTAAGATTGCCATCAAAATTGGCTTCTGAGTTTGAGGGAGGACGAAGGAGCACCAAACGGATCTAGGAGAGACAGCAGAATAACAAGGTCACTAAGCTATCTCACCTAAAAGAGCCACAAACATATCAAGAAGCTGTATATTATCTGGAGAGTAAATGGTTGGTAACTGCTATTAATGAGGAGACGACTTCCATTATAGAGGCAAATACATGGGAGCAGGTGGACTGTCCACGGGATAGAAAACTGATTGGAGGTAAGTGGGTTTTCAAACTTAAACTAAACCCGAACAATATTATTGAGAGATATAAGGCTCGGCTAGTGGCTAAACGATATACACAGAAAGAAGGTATTCACTATGACGAGACCTTTGCTCCGATAGTCAGATTCCCTTAAGAAAGAACTCGAAAAGGAGATCCGACTATTGAAAAGAAGGGAATGCAACAAATGTTGGGTTGCAACAAATGTCTTTTTCTTTCCACGTGAATTATGATTTTCAGATCCCTTGTTGCTCCTCAAATCGGCAAGTCGGTTAAAATCAGTCGTGTAGTGACCATGCTTCTTACAAAAATGACACAATCCTTTTGGGAAACCTCTTGCAGATCCCTCTCCTTGACTTTCGCTACCTCCTTCTCTAAAGTTCTTGTAAGGTTTCTTGGAGACTTGGTTTCTCCAATCTATTCTTGCAGCCAAAGTTTGTGCACTCTTCCCTCCTTTGTGAATTTCCATGGCCACTTAGTTCAAAATCCATCTATAAACTGATAACTCTTGTACTCGGCTTACTATGTTTTTCTAAAAAAATTCTCATTATTTAGAATATTTTGTGAAAAGTCTGGTTTAGTATGTTCAAGAATTAATGTTACAGTGAACAGTGAGGAAGTTCACGGTGTGACACACTTCATGACACGCGTCGGTAAATGAGACACTCTACAAAGATTCGTCCATACTATTCTGACTTACAATAAAGACTGAAGTGTCACATAAAAGTTTCATCTTGGATGAAACTTGGAAATGATGGACGGTGAAGATTTGTTGCCGACGGAAGGTGGTCATCCGAGACCACGTCTGTAATTATCTGACGTGTTTTGTACACGGTGTACTGTGATGTCACTTATCTCTAGTTTGTATAGAAGCGTGTTTTGTTTGATTAATGTCTCAGTTCAGATTCTTTCTGCATGACATACCTTGACATATTCAGGTATCCCCTTTTAGATAGGAGATATTATTGATGCATGGCTGGTATGCTTCCTTTGCTTAGTTAGGGAAATAAGTGGCTGCTAGCTATTAGAAAAATAGATCTTTTAGGTATAAGAATAGGACTTAGCCATCTCATAATTAGGAACTTGTAGTATCAAAATTATGCTGTGACATTTTTGATATCTTTGATTGAGAATATCTCTCAGATCTGTTTGCAGATTTTTTTTTTAGATTTGCACTTGTGGATCCTTGTGTATTATCTGCATTGTGTCAAATTTGTAGGCCATTTAGATGCCTAAATTATCTTTGGCTGTGTTCCAAAGTTGTGTGTATTTTTTTTCTAAGCATCTGTGAGAGCTTCTTGCTTATCTGAATTCTGTGATGTCTACTCCAACATCATCTTCATTTTCAGTTGGTGTAGCAGTCACAGAACAACAACTTGTTCACCTTTTTCTTTTCTTTTAGCTGACGTCTAGCACTCTCGACTTTCATGAACAGTCCGGCTAAGTCATTACAAAAGTCTAACAATTTTCCCTATTTTTAAGTGTATGAACTTATTTTTTGATCTGCTAGTTGTTGTTGTTGAATCGTATTGCTCTTGAATACATCAACAAGAGCCGTCAAGATTCTTGTTGCCTTAACCACCTTTAGATGGGGGCTAGCCACTCCTTGAGTGAGATGCTTGAGGATAAGGTGTTTAGCTACTTTATTGTTGTTG
This sequence comes from Zygnema cylindricum, assembly GCA_037447655.1. NCBI lineage: Eukaryota > Viridiplantae > Streptophyta > Zygnematophyceae > Zygnematales > Zygnemataceae > Zygnema > Zygnema cylindricum. The sequence goes on along the minus strand of JBBHKE010003380.1, from coordinate 136,876 downwards.
TCCCAGATTTCTACATCATTCGCCTTTGTTTATACTTCTCCGGTAGCTGACCTTGATGCAATGGATGATGCAATCAGAGTGAGAGTCTCCTTTCCTTTCTCCATTCCTTTGTCCAGAATAGATTTTTCTTTGTCATCCTCATTTGTCCCCTCTGTTTGTTCACATCTTTCAAAGAATCTGACTCCACCGAGAGCAGGTGGAACACGAAATGTTTTTGATGGTCTCCTCACCCGACCACTTATTATCCCCCATAAGTGCATTTCATGAAATACACCCTTGATCATAGTTTCCCAATAGATAAACCTTGTTCCTTTGAATACACGCACCCTAAAAGGTGTGCCCATAACCTGCAACTCTAAGACCTCCATTCGTACTCTGAGTAGGCTGGTTACCAAAAGCCCCTAGGATAGCCTCAATCCTTTAGCCTTTGTATAAGTATTATTGACTCATTGACAAAATACACACTGGTCAAACATCACCCCTTAGAAGAACAAACTCCCCTTAGTCTGTTTCAAAAAGAGTCCTTGAAAATGCTCCTTGAGCAGTAAATTATCAATGGTCAAAGATGACCTTTTATACAAGAGCTCTTTGGGAGAAAGAGGCGGCTACCTCTAACTTTCCTAATTCCTAAACCCCTCTCTAATCCCTCTACTACTGAAATATGGAGCCAATCAATTCACTGTACAGTACAAAAAGGTACTTGGCTCGTAGTTCTTTCTGTACTGCCATTGTATGACATGGCCAAGAAGACGACACTTGCCATATCCAGGTTCGGCATGGTATGTTTTGGAGATGCCGCTATCCAATGTCATATTGCCATGTGTCACCTGGTGTGGCTGTGACCTCAAACCGCCAAATCGTCCATTCCGTGATTTGGGCTTCTTCCTCCGCTGTCCGATTGATATCGACCTTAATTTATAGCCGTTTAAAATACAAACAATATTTTTTGATGTAATTCTATCTAACTATGTCTATGTGATTGTGGTCCGTTCGTCATTTAAATGAACTTCTTTATTTCCACGTCTTTAAGTAGCCATCATACCCTATATACTTCGACACAGGTGTTAGGCTACATGGTAACGACATTTGGCTATTTGGACGGACGGTAGGTACCAGGATCAAATCTTGGGTCCGTCATCCTTTTTGGTAAGTTTACCTAAGGGCTGTCTTCTGACTCTAAGGGAAACATAGGCAGCCATGGCTCTTGCTTCCTCTCCAGCATTTAGTGACTACAATAAGTATGGGGGCTAGAGAGAGAAGTTAGAAGTAGTCTGCCTCTGCTTTTTCCTGCTCCTATTTAAGTTAATTAAGTAACCTAGAAAATACCTAAGTAAACCTTCAATTTCAACACTTCCCTTATTTTCTAGTGTCTTTTAAATTTAAGTCCACACTTCTCTCTACAGAAAATTAATTTAGGAGAAGGCACAGGCTTTGTCATCATGTCTGCCACCATCTCACTATCTGGTCTATACTCTAGACTTATTATTTTATTCTCTACCATTTCTATGACAAAGCTAAGTCAGATATCCATGTGCTTTGCTTTAAAGTGATGTTTAGGATTAGCAGCAATTGCAATTGCTGCTTGATTATCACATAATATTTTCTAAATTCCATTTTAAGATGCCCTTATTCACCAAGCAAGGATTTGACCCACATTAATTCCTTCACAACAGAGCAAGATGCCATATACTCTGCCTCCATGGTGGATTGAGCAATGACCTTTTGCTGTTTACTGCTCCAACAAAAAGCACCATTCCCCACATAGAACACATATTCAGATGTGCATCTTCGCATCCGAGCATCCCTATAGTTGGCATCACTCCCACTAGTGATGTCAGTATTTTCCCCACCTAGATGTAGCCATAGATCCCTAGTTACTTTGAGATATTTGAGGACCCTCTTAGCTGCTTCCCAATCTCTTTTGGTAGGAGCATTCATACTCCTACTTAGCACTCCTACAACAGGTGCCAAATTCGGTCTGGTAGAATTCATAAAATAAATCACACTGCCCACTACGTGTCTGTATGAGATAGTCTGCATAAACTTCTTCTCTTCTGGACCTAGTTCATCATCTAGAATTATGATATCTCCTTCCTAACTCCCCTCACTTCCCTTCTTTAAGTCTATGGGAGTTGTACAACTATTGGATTTTTCCATTTGAAATTTTCCAACATGTTTCCAATTGCCTTTTTCCGAGTTAGTCTAATTACTCTCTTTTCTCTATCTCTCTCTACTTTTATTCCTAGAATATATCTTGTCTCCCCCATGTCGTTCATTTCAAATCTTCCTTGTAGATCTGTTTCTAGTTTGTTGATTTTCTTAATTGACTTACTCAGAGCAAGCAAATCATCAACGCAAATTGCAACAAAGATGACGCCTTCCTCATCTTCAAAAAAAAAAATTGGATGATCTCAACTGATTCGGATGTATCCTAGACCGGTAAGAAACTCATCAAGTTTCTTGTTCTATTGTCTTGGCGCCTGTTCAAACCATAGAGAGATTTGATCAGCCGGCATACCTTACTTTCCTTTTCTTGTTCGACAAATCCTTCTGGCTGTCGCATGATGATCTCCTCCTCTATTTCTCTATGTAAGAAGGTTGTTTTGATGTTCATCTGGTGTACTTCCATGTCTTCTACAGCTGCCAAATTAAGAAGTATCCGGACCGAGGGAAATCTGACGACTGGAGCAAAGGTTTATTTGTAGTCTATTCCCTCTTTCTGAGTAAAACCTTTGGCAACTAACCGGGCCTTATACCTCTCAATAATTATTGTCCGGATTCAGTTTTAATTTGAAAACCCACTTACATTTAATTGGTTTTCGATCGGGTAGATAGTCCACCAACTCCCATGTTTCAGCCGCCATGATTGAAGTCATCTCTTCATAGATGGCCGTCTTCCACCGGTTTCTTTTCAGGCATTTCATTGCCTCTCCATATGGTTGAGGTTCATCCGGGTGAGACAATTTAGATACCTTGTGTTGTTCTACGACCACCGGTGCAAGTGGAGGAGCAGCACTAGTAGTAGAAGTAGACATGATAAACTCTCAGAAGATATCAAGAATCTAACCAAACAACTATTTTAAAGTGCTTACCAAATCTTATACAAGCATGCAAACCTCACAAAGCTCTATCACAATAGAGAGCAGCATAAACACTGATAATTCCCAAAGTTTCAACACAATTGACCCAACAACACTGAAGATATAACACTCGGAAGTTTCCCAAAAATTGTTTGCAGTTTTACTACTTGGACGTCTGGATACATTAAATGTTCTACGTCCTACTTCTTATACTTGTGTTGTATCGATGATACAAGTGTACCTGAGAGGTATGTCAGACAACCAAGCTAACACTAATCTGTGAAGCTATCGTTGAGCTAACACTAAGCTAATCAGCATTTCTCAGAATCTATACTAAGTAATAGTATATTATATTTGGCGGCTAAGTCCAATGTGATCATCCTATGAAACTCGTCCGTTAACTAGATTCATATCCATCGCAGTTGCTTTGTATTGTACTGAATCACATTATCATATCCACGGCTGCATTGTCCGTAGGGACCATATTAACAGTAATCGCAGTTGCGTCGTCCTCTATTCATCGCAGCTACGTTGCTACATCGCAGTTCCGTTGTGCTGTCTGCATCGCAGCTATATTGTTGCATCCTAGTTGCGTTGCTGCATCGTAGCTGAGTTGTCCCACCCGATGTGTGATATGTGTATATGGATATAAGTGCATTTCCAAAACTTATAATGAGCTTTAAGTGACGACGTGTGTCCTTATAGATTTGCCTTCTTGTCGTCACACTAATTTAATGAGACTTCAAGCTTTCCAAAATCAACACTCCCCTAAAGCTTTAGACTCAGTGTATTAGCGCAACTGCGATGTGATAGTTAGCACAACATGGCAGCATAGCAGCGCAGCAAATCAACTAGTCACTTAGTCCCACTACACCCTGATTTGTGGACTAGTGCAGCTTGGCAGTATCGCAGTGCAACAACTCACCTATTCACCCAATCCTACTACATCCCTACAATACCTCAACTTGGGAGCAGGAACAACTTTAGTAAACATATCAGCAATCATTTTTAGGTCTGGAAGATAGCATAATTTAATCACCCTAGAGAACACTTTTTCATTTACAAAGTGTAATCTTTCATCCATGTGTTTACTCTTCAAGTGGTGACTTGGGTTAGAGGCAATGGCAATGGCATCCTGGTATATTCTGAGTCCATTGTCAACTGTGGTGTAACCTTTTGAAGTTTGCTGCTCCAGCAGCAAGTCTTGTTCCCAATTTGTAGAACGAATCTAGTTGTGGATTTTTGGCTTGGCATGTCGTCGTAGCTTGCATCACTCCACGTTTGCAGCTTCACTTCTCCTCCGCCTAGTGTGAGTTTGAGGTCTTTGGTTCCTGCCAAATACTTAAGACTCTCCTTGCTGCATCAAGATCAGATTTTCTCGGATTCTCTAGACTTCTGCTCAGTACCCCAACTACTGCAGCAATGTCAAAACGACTACAGTTCATGAAATATATTAAGCTTCCCACTATCTGTCTGTAAGGTATTAGTGACATAGGATCATTCTCCCTTGACTCTAAATGCTCGCTTAAAATGACACCCGGTTCTGTCTCTTCTCCCTCTAACTTTTGCCGAAGCTCAATTGGAGTTAGACATCCTTTTGTCATCCGCATTCCGTACTCATCTAACATGCTTCCAATAGTCTCTTTTTGAGTCAATTTTATTACATTCTTATTTATGTCCCTCTCTACCTGGATCCCCAAAATATATTTTTCCTCACTGAGGTCTTTCATCTCGAACCGTGAATTTAAAACAGTCTAGATTTTGTTAATTTCAGCCATTGATTTGCTATTTAATAGTAAATCATCTGCATTCACCGCTATATACATTATCCCATTCTCACCCTTTAGAACGTAGACAGAGTGATCACAACTTATCCTTTAAAATCCTAGGCTAGTCAATAATTCATCTAGCTTCAGATTCCATTGCCTAGGGGCCTGTTTTAGGCCGTACAAAGATTTTAGCAGTTTGCATACTAAATGCTCTTTTCTTCGTTCTGCATACATTTCAGGCTGCTACATGTAAATGGTCTCCTCAAGTTCTCCATGGAGAAAGGTTAATTATACATCCATCTGATGTATTTCTATATCTTCTATCGCAACTAGAGACAACAAAATCCTAATTGTCGGAAATCTTACAACCAGAGAAAATCTTTCTTAAAAATCAAATCCTTCTTTTTGATTATACCCCTTTGCCACAAGTCTGGCCTTATATCGTTAATGCTATTATCATGATTTAACTTTACCTTGAATACCCATTTGGTGCGGATCGCTTTTCGGTCTAGAGGAAGGTCCACAAGCTCTAATGTCTGAGCCTCTATGATCGATTTCATTTTATCGTTTGCTGCCTCGATCCACTGGTTTCGCTCTGTTGATGAGAAGGCCTCTCGGATGTTTAGAGGCTCCCATGGGCTGCCAAGTAGGCGAAGTGAGAACTTGCTTGCAGGCGGCTACTAAATCTTATTCCCCCCGGAAATTTTGAGGCTGAAATTGTCGGATTCCTTGCATTACGCTTATTGCGCTGGTTGCGATTAGTAGGCATTGTTCGCAGTTGGTCCGGTTGGAACTGAACTTGTGAAGTAACATGGAGAATTGCAGACTCCTGTGTTCCCACCAATGAAATTTGCATCTGTAGGACAATTTTATGGATGCAATCTAGAATGACGTAATTCTGTACTTTTTGTTGCTTTTGCTGCTTCGTCATTTCAAATAAGTCTATCGAGTCTAGCTCATCCTTAACAATGATGTTTCTCGCTACAATTATTTTCTGCCTCTCAAACACAAAACTCTATAACCCTTTGAGTGATCATCATATCCTAATAAAATACCTGGTAATCCTTTCGGTTCCATTTTCGATCTAACATTAAATGTATCCAGGATAAAGCATTTACTACCAAAGTCTCTATAGTGACTAACATCTGGCTTTCTACCTGTACATATCTCGTAAGGAGTATTCTCTAGTGATCTTGATCGTATCATATTTTAAATACAAACTGCACAATTTAGAGCCTCAACCCAAAATTTCGGATCCACATGTTGATCTTGAAGCATCGTCTTAGAGCTCTCTATGAGGGTTCAATTTAATATCTCTGACACCCCATTTTGTTTTGGGGTATACCCAACAGTCAAAAGATGACATATACCTTCATCAAGTAAAAATGTTTCAAATTCCTTCGAGGTATATTCCCCATCATAATTTGAACTGAACTCCAAAATTGGTAAATTATGGAGTTTTTCAACCCATATTTTATACTGTTTGAAGTGAACAAACACTTTACTTTTTTATTTCATGAAGTAAACTTTTGTAAACCTGGAAAAATCATCCGTGAAGGTGACCATATATTTCACCCCCCCGGCAGACGACACCTTCGCAATACCAAAAACATCAGAATGAATTTGTTGTAACAGTCTAGTTGACCGATGTTCAGACTCTTTAGGGAATGGCAATTTGTGGATTTTGCCTAAAGTGCAATCGTCACATGTTTTAACCGGCTAATCTAGAATGGATACCCCTTCTATTTTTCCAGCAAGTACAATTTTTTTCAAACTATCCTAATTCACATGGCCTAATATTTTATGCAACAACTTAGCTGAATGCAAAACACCGGAGTACAGAACATCATTTCCTTTCTATTAGCCATGTCCATGCGGTACATCTTGCTATTATCTCTAGTACCTGTAACTGCAACCTTGCCATTCTTGCTTGCCATTATTGCTAGCAACCTGCTGACCATTTTTCAAATTGACTTCAAAACCTTTACTCTCTACCAAAGACGTAGAAAACATTTTTTTTCTAAAGTCAGGGACAAAAAAGACATTGTGAAGGGTCCTTTCAATTGCCTTTCCTTCTACATCAACTAGCAAAGATACATCACCTACAGCACGAGTCATTACACTCATCCCACAAGCATAGTAAATATTTTTCTCCGGCGTTGTTTTAAGATTTTTGAAGATAGCTTTGTTCCAGCACTTGTGCGCCGAGGCTCCTGTATCCATTATCGATCCAGTGTTCTTCGGGCCATCCGTTTCCGCTGCCATAGGGAAGAGATCCGTGTCATCCTCCTCAAAAAATGTCAAAGTCTCGTTTTGGAGAGACGAAAAAGCCGAAAACAGTGCATTTCCACGAGATGTAGGCCCCGTGAAGCTTTTGTAAAACTGATTTTGTTGCCATCCCGGCCTGTATAAACCTGTTTCGTTAGCCTTTTTAAGCTTAGGACAGAACTTATAACCATGACCTCTCTCATTACAATAAAAACATGCAGTGTTGGATTGTCTATTTCCACCCTGATTAAACTGTTTGAACTGATTTTGTGAATTAAACTAATTTTTTTGCGGATTAAACTCTCCTTTCCTCTCAAAGTCTGAATTGAACGCCTCTACTTGCTCAACATTGAGAATATTAGATGTAGCTTACTCTTCTAGTAAAATATTTATTGCTAACTGTAAAGTCGAGCTAGCCTTATCTTTTTGTTTGAGCATATCAGACGATCCTTTCATACTACGAGGGAGACCCCTCGTTAGCAATGCTGCCTGTTGAAACTGAGGAAACACGCCACCTGCACAAGCATGTGCATCTATAAGGATGCAAAATTTGTTAGCATATTTAGCAATGGTACCGCCAGTGTACTTATAGTCCCAAATTTTTCCAGCTTTTGAAGTTCTTCGTGGACATTAGTTTTTTCATATCATTTTTACGAGATTTCCAGATATCAAATATTTTTTTCATTTTTATCACAGACATAGCTAAGTCCTCAGATATACAAAATTTTAGAATAGAACGAGCCTGCGTATTTTTCTTTAACCAAGACAGATCAGATTCATCCAGCGAACCATCCAATATATCCAAAAGATGAACATTTTCAAAGTGAGTCTCCACCATATCCGCCCAAAAAATATATTTTTCCCCGGAAAAGATAGTAATTCTTGATGACAGGCCTATAACCTGTTGTTCTACGACCACCAGTGCAGGTGGCGGAGCAGCAATAGTAGTAGAAGTAGACATGATACACTCTCAAAAACTATCAAGAATCTTACCAAACAACTATTTTTAAGTGTTCACCAAATCTTATACAAGCATGCAAACCTCACAAAGCTCTATCAAAATTTAGAGCAGCATAAATAATGACAACTCTCAAAGTTTTAGCACAATTGACCCAACAACACTGAAGATATAACACTCAGAAGTTTCCCAAAAAATGTTTGCAGTTTTACTACTTGGAAGTCTGGATACATTAAATATTCTACGTCATACTTCTTATACCTGTGTTGTACCAATGATACAAGTGTACTTGAGAGGTGCGTTAGACAAGGAAGCTAACAGTAATCTGTCAAGCTACCGTTGAGCTACCACTAAGTTAATCAGCACGACTCAGAATGTAAACTAAGTAATCGTATAATACATTTGGCGTCTAAGTCCGACGTGATCATCCTATGAATGTCGTCTGTTGACTATATTCATATCTATTGCAGTTGCTTTGTATTGTACTGGATCACATTATGATATCCGCGGCTAGTTAACACGGATAGTTAGGAAGATGAAAGTTATCAGAATTTTCTGACTCAAATCTTATTCTGACTGATTTTGAGGATTTGAAAGGATCTACGTACTTCTTTTCATCCATAGCTACCAAGTGCTTTATTCGAATTATATCTTCTCTTTTTAGATCATACACTCTATACCTTTTTATATCCTCATCATATCCTAGAAAGTATCTGGGTTTCCCTTTAGGATCTAGTTTCCAGTTAGATTTATCTGTATCTAAATTGAAGACTTTACTACCGAAAACCTTTAAGTGAGATAGATCTGGTTTTCGGCCGGTCCATCTCTCATATAGAGTTTGGCCTTTCACAGCCGAAGTAAATACTCTATTTCTCAAATAATTAGCATAATTCATAGCTTCTGACCAAAATCTTTTTCTTATTCTTTTATCTGACAACATACTCCGCGCACTATCTTTCAATATCCTATTCAATCTCCCCGCAACACCATTTTGTTCCGGGTTTTCCGGAACTATCTTTTGGTGTTGCACACCGTCCTCTCTTAAGAACTCCTCAAACTGAATAGAGGTATATTCCCCTCCATTGTCACTTCTTACTCTCTTTATTGAGGTCTCGTGAAGCTTCTCGGCCCATGGCTTATATTGTCTGAACTACTCCGGAGTTTCTGATTTGTTTTTCAAAATATGTACCCGGGAGTATCGATACCAATCATCGGTTATGGTAAGCATGAATCTTTTCCCGCCGGGTAACGTCACTCTTGACGGTCCCCAAATGTCCGTGTGTACGAAATCAAGAATTTTTTCTCCTTTATAGGTTGTTTCCTTTGGAAATGGTAATCTATGTGCTTTACCGTGAGCACACCCACTGCAATCACTTAAGTTCTCATTTCCCCCAAAGCGTATCCCTTCACCTGCTCCCATCTTTTTCATTTCTTTTAGCTTTTCTAGATTCACATGCCCAAGTCTTTTATACCACAACATAATATCATTGACACCAGCATAGTAAAGTTGAGTTTTTCATTATTTAAAGCAAGCCTGAACATTTATTGGCTACCTTTCTCAGCAGTGAAATACACATCTTCCTCAAAGCTAGCTGTAAAAACTCCTTTTTTGGTGCTAGTTTCAAAACCTTTATCATCTAATACAGACGTAGAGATAAAGTTTTTGTTTAAATCCGGAATAAACAATACATCGGAGAATGTAACTATTGAGGTTTTCCCTTCCACTATGACTTTGAGATCTACCGATCCTACAGAAGTAGTGGTAACTACCCTTCCACCCCTATATTCGATCTCTACTGTAGGAATCTTCTGAGCTTAGTGAACAGATCCTTATCCTTGCACATGTGCATGGAGGCACCTGAATCCACAATTGAACCCTCTTCTCCTTTTAGTCCACCAAACGCACATTTCAGCTTCCGTGGAATTTCGACTTCTGTCTTTGCTTCCAACTCCTCATCCAAAACAAGTTCGTCCTCCTCCTCATCGGATTCCTCCTCAAGTACCTATGTGACAAGTGCCTTTTACTTCCCCCGTGGCTTACCCTCGGTCTACCCCTCTTTTATCCAAAGCTCAGTCAGTTTGGTACATTTCACCATGTAATGCTCGGGTTTCTTGCAGAAATGACAAAGCCCCTTAGGTCCACTTGTTCCGGACTCATCAGATTGATTTGTCTGGCTTCCCCCTCCATGACTTCCAAGGGGTTTTCGTGAATCTTTGTTTCTCCAACTTTCTCCTGCCACCATGGCTTGTCCACTCTTAACTCCCCTCCGGATTACGATAGTACTCTCTGGGACGAGGATCATACCAAGTACCGAATTCCATATCCACCTGGAGTCCAGCAGATCTTGTACCCGGTTCAGGATGTTCTCATACTCATTGGGTAGTTTCATGAGTAAGCAGTGAACCTTTGCCTTCTCGGTTTCTACCTTTCCGGCACACTCTAACTCCATGAAGAGTATAGCCAGCTCATTGCAGAAATCAAGCATCTTCTCTCTTTTGTGAAAGTATCCATTGATCTTTTACTATGCCAGCTTCTGTTCCTGAATCGTACTGCTCCGATACATCTCTATAATCGCATTCCACAGATCACATGCCCTTTCAACCTGCAAATGAGGACATGCGAGTCTTTGTGTGAGATGACGGAGGATAAAATGCTTGGCCGTCATGTTTTTGTAGTCCCAGGTATCGATGTCATTCGCCTTATTCCTTGGAATAGGAGACAGGAAAACCGAGCCGGTTGCTTTATGTGTGGTTTTCTCTTTTTCCTTCCCCTTTTCCATCACGATGCTTTCTCTGTCTTCTGAGTCCTCTGGTGGTTGTGGATCTGGTTTCCTAGCAAATCTGCTTCGTGCAAACCGTGGAGGGATAGCATGACCGGATGGGCGCTTTACTCGCCCACTCATAATTCCCCAAAAAAATTTCTCACATAGGGCTCCTATCATCATACTCTCCTAGTAGATGAACCCAGTTCCATTGAATGTGGGCATTGTAGAGGGTGGGCCTATAACCTGTAACTCTGAAACCTCCATTGGTACTCAGAGTAGGCAGCTTACCAGAAGCCTGTAGGATTGCCTCAATCCCTTAGTCTTTGTATGAGTATCACTAACACCCTAACATAATACAGACTGATCAAACTTCACCCCGTAGAAGAACAGACTCCTCTTAGTCTGTTACAAAAAGAATCCTTGAATTTGCTCCCTGAGCAGTTAATTATCAATGGTCAAAGATGACCTTTTATATATAAGCTCTTTGAGAGAGAGAGGCGGCTACCTCTAATTTTCCTAAGTCCAAAACCCTCCTCTAATCCCTCTACTACTAAAGTACTGAGCCAATCAATTCACTATAAAGTACAGAAAGGTACTTGGCCCGGAGTACTTTCTATTCAACCATTGTACGACATGGCCAAGAAGACGACGTCTGTCATATCCGAGTTCACTATGGTATGTCCCGGAGATGTCACTATCCAATGTCATGTTGCCACGTGTCACCCGGTGTGGCTGTGATTGCAAACCGCCAAATCGTTCATTTCGTGATCTCGGCTTCTTCCTCCGCTGTCCGATTGATTTCCGCCTTAATTTATAGCCGTTAGAAATAGAATCAGTTTTTTTCGATGAGATTCTATCTAACAATGTCTATGTGATTGTGGTTTCGTTCGTTAGTTAAATGAACTTCTCTATTTCCAAGTCTTTAGATAGCTATCGTACCTTATATATTTTGACACTGAAGCTACGTTACATGGTAACGACGCTAGGTTATTAGACGAACGGTAGGTACCAGGATCAAATCTTGGGTCCGTCAACCTTTTTGGTAAGTTTACGAAAGGGCTGTTGAAATTTTAGTAGTTTCTAGGTCTGTGTTTTTTATTAAAGAGCTGAGGCAGTTGGTCTCTAACTCTTTTCTCCAAGCCCTCACACTTATTGTAGCCAGTGAATGCTGGATATGGAGCTAGAGCCATGGTGCCTAAAGCTTTCTAGAGAGACAAGAGTAGTGTCTAGTATATTTACTAAAAAAAGATTGACGGACCCAGGAATTAATCGTGTTACCTACTGCCTTTCAGACTAACCGGTAGCCGACAACGTTAACCTATAGCCTAAAATATATGCTATAATACATGGGGTTTGATAAGAATTTTAATGTTTACACGTATATTGATTCATTTAACTAGAAATAGTACGTCGTGCATGGATAAAGTTTTATATAGTACGGAGTACGGTACAATGACGAAACAAATATCGCGCATTTGTTTCGATAGGGAAACAAATATCTCGCATCGAATTTCGACGGCTACGATTAAATGCCAGTTCTGATCGGACGGTTGCCATAGATGTCGAGATTGCGGAATAGGTTTTTAGCGGTTTGCGGTCACAGGTGTAGAAATTAATGATCCATTTAAAGTATTTTCTAGGTCTAAATAGAAATATTGAAAGAAGCTGAGGCAGTCTACCTCTAACTTCTCTCTCCAACTCTCAAACTTGTCGCAGTCACTGAGAAATTGGAGAGGGAGCTAGAGCCATGGCTACCTAGGCTAACCAAAAGTTTACTGGATTATATATTAGTTAGGGTTTTTATTACTAAAAAGATAGTGCCGGCTACAAGATTTGATCCTTGTACCTACCGGCCGGCAGGCAGACAGTAGATAGTAGCCTTAGCCGTTAAGTCTTCATCGAATGTTACATAATGTAGGGTATGATATTGATTTAAATGTTATTGAGTAGGAAAATTCACTTAACTATAAGTGATTACAGGAGACATAGATCCATAATTGTAAAAGTACGGATAGCGGTACGGATAAGAAACCAATACCGCGCATTTGTTTCTTTATAGAAAAGAATATCGCACATGCATTTATTACGGCTACGATTAAATATGAATTTAATCGGACGGCCGGAATTAACGCCGAGATCGCGGAAGAGGATTTCGGCGGTTTATGGACATCGCCACATCGGACGACACGTGGCGGAATAACATTGGATCGCGGCATCTCCGAGGATTACGGGAACGAATCCGGACATACCACGTGTCGACATTTAGGCCATGTCGTACGATGTTCGTACAGAAAGTAAACCGGCAGCTGTACTTTTGTGTACGGAGCTGCATTGTGATTGGCTCCGTACATCAGTAGATAGAGTCTGTGAGAGAGATAGGACTTAGAAAAATTTGGAGATAGGACCCTCTCTCCCAGAGAGCTTCTGTACAAAAGGTCAACTTTGACCCTCCATAACTTACTGCTCAGGGGAGCAAATTCAGAGATTCTTTTTGCTATCCACTAAGGGGAGTCTTGTCTTCACAGGGGTGAAGTTGGTCAGAGTTTTTGTCTGCCAGGGTGGCAGTTATTTTTGCTGAAACACAAAGGGGTCAAGGTTATCCTTGAGGCTTCTTGGAAGCTGTCCACTCTGAGGACTTATGGAGGTCTCAGAGTTTCACTCAGGTGAACTCATTCTAAGGACCATAAGGAAGTTTCCCGAGCATTTTACCGGAGTGTATGGTACAAGTAAGCCATTTCAACCAAACATTCTCCCATTTAATAAATGATTTTGTTTCGTCCTTCCTTTTGTGATATTATTCCTATTCATTATGCGTTGTTATATTTTAATTTTGTTGTGCTTTTAAATTATTTGTACACTATTATTTTGAAACGTCGCCTTTCTCTCTCAAACTATACACTGACTTCTCACTAACTCAACATTAGTGTGTATTTTTCTATGTTGTCGACTAGTATGCATTGTTTTGTTATTTTTTAGTATTATTTTCCACGTGGCCTACGATTTCCTTATGGCGACAACGTATTAGCGATGACGTGTCTTTGTCGGGGTGTATGTAGAAACTAATGGTTTTATTAGTATTTTCTAGGTCTGAAAAGAAATATAGAAGTCGAGGCAGTCTATCTCTAACTTCTCTCTCCAACTCTCAAACTTGTCGCAGTCACTGAGAAATTGGAGAGGAAGCTAGAGCCATGGCTACCTTGGCTATCCTGAGGTTTACGGGAATTTTATATTAGGGTTTATATATTTGATTAAAATGTATATGCCGGCGGCAGGATTTGATCCATGTACCTGCCGGCCGGCAGACACGAAGTAGCCGGTAGCCTTAGCCGTTTCGTCTAGAGGTATTGTTACGAAGCATATAGTTTGATAATTATTTAGATATGTATTCTTGCGATAAACCATTAAACTAGAATTAATTACGGGATACATAGATCCAGTAATATGTAATGTACGACTTACGGTACGGACATAAATCAGTACCGCGCATTTGTTTCGTAAATGAAACAAATACCGCGCATGTATTTATTACGGCCACGATTAAAGCCGAATTTAATCGGACGGCCGGGATTAGCGCCGAGATCGCGGAGGAAGATTTCGGCGGTTTGTGGCCATCGCCACATCGGATGACGCGTGGCAAAATTCCGTTGGATTGTGGAAACTCCGGAGATTATGGCACCGAATCCGGATTTGACATGTGTCGACTTTTTGGCCATGTCGTACAATATCCGTACATAAAGTACACCGGCAGCTGTACTTTTGCGTACGGAACTCAATTCTGATTGGTTCCGTACATCAGTAGATAGAGTCTGTGAGAGAGATAAGACTTAGAAAAATTAGAAGATAGGACCCCCTCTCCCAGAGAGCTTCTGTACAAAAGGTCAACTTTGACCCTCCATAACTTACTGCTCAGGGGAGCAAATTCAGAGATTCTTTTTGCTATCGACTCAGGGGAGTCTTGTCTTCACAGGGGTGAAGTTGGTCAGAGTTTTTGTGTGCCAGGGTGGCAGTTATTTTTGCTTAAACACAAAGGGGTCAGGATTATCCTAGAGGCTTCTTGGAAGCTGTCCACTCTGAGGACTTATGGAGGTCTCAGAGTTTCAGGTTATGGGCCCACCCTCTAGGGTACCAATCTTTAATGGAACTGGCTTCATATACTGGGAAAGTATGATGATAGGAGCTCTATGCGAAAAAAGGTTTTGGGGGATAGTGAGTGGACGATTGGGGCGTCCATCAAGTCTTGGAATTCCTCCAGGGTTTGGAGGAAGCAGATTCATCAGGAAAGAGGATTCACCTTCAACGGAGGAAACAAAGGAAGGAGAGGTGGTGGACAAAGGAAAGGAGAAGGAGGCGACCACACCAATAGCAACTGGTTCGACATTCATGTCACCTATTCCGAGGAACGAGGAGAATGATACTGAAACCTGGGACTTCAACAATATGGCGGCAAAGCACTTCATCTTACGCCATCTCACTCAAGGACTTGCATGTCCTCATTTGCAGGTAGAGAGGGCATCCGATCTTTGGATGGCTCTCATAGAGATGTACCGAAGTGGTACGATTCAGCAACAACAGTTGGCTGATCAGAAAGTTAAGGAGTATGTATACAAAGGGGGAAATATGTTGGATTTTTGCAATGAGCTTGCCACACTCTTCATGGAGCTAGAGAGTGCGGGTAAAGTTTTTAGTGAAAAAGAAAAAGTTAACTGTTTACTAATGAAGTTACCTGATGAGTTCGAGAACATAGTCAACCGTGTGCAGGACTTGCCGGACTCAAGGTGGATATGGAACTCAGTGGTAGGGATGATTCTCGTTCGAGAGAATACGATTGAGATCCGAAGGGGAGGAAAGAGTGGCCAAGCCTTGGCAACAGCGACCGATTGGAGGAACAAGGATTCTCGGAAACCAGTCGGAAACTATGGGGGTAGGGAGCAGAAAAAACAGGTTGGCGAGTTCGAACCAAGGGCTCCCAAAGGTTTATGTCATTTTTGTAAGAAACCAGGGCACTATATGGCAGAGTGCACCAAGCTAACCGAGCTTCGGTTAAAGGAGGGGCAGACCGGTGGTACCCCGAGAGGAAAGAAAAAGGCCCTTGTCACACAGGTACTTGAGGCGGAATCCGAGGACGAGGACGATGAGCTCCTTTTGGATGAGGAGTTGGAGGCGAAAACTGAGGTTGAAATTCCACGAAGGCAGAAATGTGCTTACGGTGGATTGAAAGGTGAAGCAGGCTGGATTATAGATTCAGGTGCCTCAATGCACATGTGTAAGGATAGACACCTGTTCACTAAGATAAGAAAGATTCCCACCGTAGAGATAGAGTACGGGGATGGGAGGATAGTCACCACTACTCTTGTAGGATCGGTAGATCTGAAAGTGTTAGTAGAAGGAAAGACATCCATATTAACATTCTCCGATGTATTGTTTATTCCGGAGCTGAACAAAAACCTTATCTCTACATCAGTATTAGATGATAAGGGTTTTTTCACTAGCACTAGGGAAGGAGTCTTTACTGCTAGTTTTGAGGAGGATGTCTATTTCATTGCTGAGAAAGGTAGCCATGGGATGTTTAGGCTGATCTTAAGTAATGAAACGAAGAAACTTTATTATGCTGGTGTTCATGATATTATGATGTGGCATAAGAGGCTTGGGCATGTGAATCTAGATAAGTTAAGAGAGATGAAAAAGATGGGAGTGGTGGAAGGGATTCAGTTCAGTGAGAGTGATGATATAAGTGATTGTAGTGGGTGTGCTCAAGGTAAAGCACACAGATTACCCTTTCCAAAAACAGCCACCTACAAGGGAGAAAAACTTCTAGATCTAGTACACACAGATATTTGGGGACCGGCTAGAGTGCCCTCACCGGGGGGGAAGAGATTTATGATGACTATAACTGATGATTGGTCTCGGTATTCCCGAGTATATTTTTTGAAAAACAAGTCAGAGGCTGAGGATTGTTTTAGACAATATAAAGCATGGAGCGAAAAACTCCATGAAACTCCAATCAAGAGAGTAAGGAGTGACAATGGTGGAGAGTATACTTCTAACCAGTTTGAGGATTTTTTGAGGGAAGATGGGGTTCAACACCAAAAGACAGTTCCAGAAAATCCGGAACAGAATGGGGTAGCTGAAAGGTTAAATAGAACACTAAGTGATAGTGCTAGAAGTATGTTGTCGGATAAGAAGATAGGAAAAAGGTTTTGGGCAGAAGCAATGAACTGTGCTAATTACCTCAAAAATAGAGTTCTTACTTCAGCTATAAAAGATCAAACACCTTATGAGAGATGGACAGGCCGGAAACCAGATTTATCTCATTTAAAGGTTTTCGGCAGTCAAGTATTCAGTCTAGATACTGATCGGTCCAATTGGAAGCTAGATCCTAAAGGAAAACCGGGATACTTATTAGGATATGATGAGGATGTTAAAGGATATAGAGTTTATGATCTAAAAAGAGAAGATATAATCTTAGTAAAGCATCTAGTAGTTATGGATGAAGGAAAGTCTGTGGATCCCTTCAAATATACAAAGTCAGTAAAAATCAGATTTGAGTCAGAAAATTCTGATGACTTTGAGCTTCCTAACTATCCAGGTTTTAGAGACGATGACATTCTTGCAGGAACAAATCAGACCGAAAAGGACTCGGCTGTGGAAACTCCAGTGACAACTCTACTCGAAGCGGAAGACGTGGTGGAAATTGATTCGGAATCAAGGGATAGGGGAGAAGCCGAGTTTGTTCGAAAGAATCCACGAGAACCATCTATTCCGGCCTCAGATTTTGAGGGAGGGAGGAGAAGTAGCAAAAGACTGCAAGAAAAACAGGTTAATAACAAGGTAACTAAACTATCTCATCAAGATGAACCTCAAACTTATCGAGAGGCGATGACTTGTCCAGAAAGAAACCGGTGGAAGACAGCCATCAATGAGGAGATGGCTTCAATCATGGCAGCCGATACTTGGGAGCTGGTGGACTGTCCACCTAACCGAAAACCAATCGGTTGTAAGTGGGTTTTCAAACTGAAACTGAACCCAGATAACACAATCGAGCGCTACAAGGCCAGATTAGTGGCAAAGGGATTTACACAAAAGGAAGGAATTGACTACGAGGAAACCTTTGCCCCGGTGGTCAGATTTCCCTCCGTCCGCATACTTCTCAGTTTAGCAGCGGCGGAAGACATGGAAGTGCACCAGATGGACATCAAAACAGCCTTTTTGCATGGAGAATTAGAAGAGGAGATCTTCATGCGACAACCCGAAGGGTTTGTGGAAGAAGGAGAGGAGAGTAAGGTATGCCGGCTGATTAAATCTCTTTATGGTTTGAAACAGGCGCCCCGACAGTGGAATAAGAAGCTTGATGAGTTTCTTACCGGTCTAGGATATATTCGGATCAGCTCAGATCACTCAATCTATGTTTTCGAAGATGAGGAAGGTTTTATATTTATTGCAATTTATGTTGATGATTTGCTTGTTTTAAGTAAATCAATGGAAAAAATTAATAAACTGAAAACCGATCTTAAGGGGAGATTTGAAATGAAGGATATGGGGGAAGCAAAATATATTTTGGGAATTCAAGTAGAGAGAGACCGAAAAAGAAAAATTATAAGATTGACTCAAAAGGAAGCAATAGGGAACATGCTTGAAAAATTTCAAATGGATAAAGCTAATAGTTGTACAACTCCAATGGAATTGAAGAAGGGAAGTGAGGGGAGTGAGGAAGAAGGAGTCATAGTCTTAGACGAGGAATTATCTCCTGAAGAACAGAAGTTCATGCAGACTATTCCTTACAGGCAAGTAGTGGGAAGTCTAATCTATTTTATGAATTGTACCCGGTCGGATTTAGCTGCAGCTGTAGGAGTGCTGAGTAGAAGTCTAAATGCTCCCACTAAGAAGGATTGGGAGGCAGCTAAGAGAGTCCTTAGATACTTGGTAGGAACTAGAGATCTATGGTTGCATTTGGGTGGGGAGAATACTGACATCACTACTTGGAGTGATGCCAGTTATGGTGATGCTCCGATGAGGAGATGTACTTCTGGATATGTATTATATGTGGGTGATGGGGCTTGCTGTTGGAGTAGCAAACAGCAAAAGGTTATTGCTCAGTCCACCATGGAGGCTGAGTATATGGCCTCTTGCTCTGCTGTAAAAGAATTGATGTGGGTCAAGTCTTTGCTCGGTGAGCTTGGTCACCTTAAGAGTGGTGTGCAGAAAATATTTTGTGATAATCAGGCAGCAATCGCTATTTCTGCCAATCCTAAACACCATTTTAAAGCCAAACACATGGACATCAGACTCAGCTTTGTTAGAGAGAAAGTAGAAAACAAAATAATCAGTTTAGAGTACAGACCAGATAGTGAGATGGTAGCGGATATGATGACCAAACCTGTGCCTTCCCCTAAACTAATTTTTTGCAGGGAGAAGTGTGGTCTGAAATTAAAGATTGACTAGAAAATAAGGGGAGTGTAGAAACTAATGGTTTTATTAGTATTTTCTAGGTCTGAAAAGAAATATAGAAGTCGAGGCAGTCTATCTCTAACTTCTCTCTCCAACTCTCAAACTTGTCGCAGTCACTGAGAAATTGGAGAGGAAGCTAGAGCCATGGCTACCTTGGCTATCCTGAGGTTTACGGGAATTTTCTATTAGGGTTTATATATTTGATTAAAATGTATATGCCGGCGGCAGGATTTGATCCATGTACCTGCCGGCCGGCAGACACGAAGTAGCCGGTAGCCTTAGCCGTTTCGTCTAGAGGTATTGTTACGAAGTGTATAGTTTGATAATTATTTAGATATGTATTCTTGCGATAAACCATTTAACTAGAATTAATTACGGGATACATAGATCCAGTAATATGTAATGTACGACTTACGGTACGGACATAAATCAGTACCGCGCATTTGTTTCGTAAATGAAACAAATACCGCGCATGTATTTATTACGGCCACGATTAAAGCCGAATTTAATCGGACGGCCGGGATTAGCGCCGAGATCGCGGAGGAAGATTTCGGCGGTTTGTGGCCATCGCCACATCGGATGACGCGTGGCAAAATTCCGTTGGATTGTGGAAACTCCGGAGATTATGGCACCGAATCCGGATTTGACATGTGTCGACTTTTTGGCCATGTCGTACAATATCCGTACATAAAGTACACCGGCAGCTGTACTTTTGCGTACGGAACTCAATTCTGATTGGTTCCGTACATCAGTAGATAGAGTCTGTGAGAGAGATAGGACTTAGAAAAATTAGAAGATAGGACCCCCTCTCCCAGAGAGCTTCTGTACAAAAGGTCAACTTTGACCCTCCATAACTTACTGCTCAGGGGAGCAAATTCAGAGATTCTTTTTGCTATCGACTCAGGGGAGTCTTGTCTTCACAGGGGTGAAGTTGGTCAAAGTTTTTGTGTGCCAGGGTGGCAGTTATTTTTGCTTAAACACAAAGGGGTCAGGATTATCCTAGAGGCTTCTTGGAAGCTGTCCACTCTGAGGACTTATGGAGGTCTCAGAGTTTCAGTGTATGCGTCGACATCATGTTGTCGCTTCAATGATGGGTACGACAAAATAATTGAATGGATGAGGATAGCTCGTTAAGTCAAAAGTGCGAATGACATACGATAGTGGTTTGTCGTTTGGACTAAACCACCAACGACATCAGTTCAGACAATCCAACGTTGGTATTCTCGAAAGTAATTCGCGGATGGCGACGTTGTATTGTCGATTCAATACTAGGAAACTCGAATACAGTCGAACGCTCGACGACATTGTGTCGTCGCTTGAATTTAAGGTTATAAGTTGTAGGACCAACGGTTAAATTTTCCAGTTGTGAACACTGGACTACGTTTACAGTTGGACAATTTGAGTAAAGACCTGGGTAAAAGTGCGTGTTTTAGGGTTTTTTTGTCTTCGTCGACTGTGTATTTGCTCTTTTCATGTTAACCAATATTTGTTTTTCAATGGAGGGCGGCCGACGACCATTCATACGACTTCGCTCTGCCATTCGGCGGCGATATCGTCCACTACCAACAGCAGTCAAGATGGGGGGTCATATGCCTATAGGAAAGAACTTAGAGAGGGAAAGGGATGAAACCGGGGGAGTGTTGGGGAATAGGGTGGAATTGGAAGAGGGTGGTAGGGAAAGGACTGGAATGGAGTTGGTTTTGAGGGAGGGAGAGGAATTGGGTTCTGAAATAGATGAGATGGAGGAAACATAGGCAGTGGTGAGGGAAGGGACATGAACGGAGAGGGTAGTATGGGGAAGTGTGTTGGAGGGGGAGTTCTTGGTTGAAGGGATTGGGGCGGACGAAAAAGGTGTCCGCGAAGTAGAAAGGGGTAAGGAAGTAGACGAAGAGTACAAACCCTCAAGAACCGCGTCGGATGAGCCTTTAGAGGAAGGGGAAGAGCCTACGGAAGTGGAGGAAGTACTGGAAGAAACCAAATCGTCGGACATTCCGGTGACAAAATACGACGACCATCCCTCAACCTCAGACCGACAATCTTCGGAGAGCTCGGACAGACGCATGGAGGAAAATATGGAGACGAAGACGAGGTTGTCGCTTTTCCACCATTACCGAACCGTGATAGAGCTCTCGTGGCGGTACAAGGACCTCAAATTCCGGCCGAGCGTGATGTGGTAATTCGAGAGAAAGAACCCGATTGGTTTTTCCCGCCTCCCGTCGGAGATGAGGCCATGGATGGCTTCCGACCAACGGTTGCCCATTACATCTCGGTCAAGGATTGGTCGGACTATTGGCGTTATAGGGAGGCTCGTCCTATTAAGCGGTGGTTGAATCCCGTCTCGGAAATTCTCGACATCCCTCCGGATGTCCCCGCCCACCCAACATGGTTGTACATCGCATCATATAACCATGCGTCAAATTTCCCATACATTAGGCATTTTCAGCCTAATGATGATCGTTTCGCATGGATTGTACGTCGACCGATTGGATTCGAAATAGATGTGCCGGAAATAATTCGACATTATCACCCTTGGGACTCACGGTTATTTACCATTCTACGTCATGCAATTCGTACTCCGGAGCTAAACGAATTTTTAGAGGATTGAAGTGGGGTTATACAACGCTTCCGAAATGTGCAAGTGAGGCGTACGTATCTTTAGGAAATTCCGAGGGTCCCACATGTCGATGAGCCCGCTCCACCACCGGAAGTAGAACGATTGAGGAATGAAGTTCAAAATCTCAATCGCCGTTTGGAGGCTCAAGAAATAACGATGATAGCGGTTCGTCGCTTAATTAATAATCTAACTCAAGAGCTTGCTGGCATTAGGCAACGTTGATGGGAGATGACGAGGGTCAATTTCATGGCCTTCATTCAAAGGAGAGGTATCCCGATTTAGTCCTAAGCCTACATTGAGTGCCACAATGTTTTGTTGTTTTTTTTTTTTATCATACAAGTGTGAATTTAATATTTCTCTCCCCTTTTTTCATTGAATGCATGTAAATTCGACTTTAAGTCATACATTTGGTTTTGCTGATGTCGGCATTGTGTTTGATATTTCTCCTTCCCGGCTTAACGACGACACCGGGTCGTCGCTGGTTGGTCGATGAAGTGAGGATTTCTCATCGGTGGTCAGCAACTGACTACGTATCTATCGTGTTTATGAAAAAAGAGTTAATTTTGCAGATATAACAACGAGTTTCTATCGTCGCTGAATCTGCGACAGCAACATTTCAAAGCCGAATATTTCTGTTTTTTTTAGAGTTGTTTCAACTTGTTATACGGCTTTCCATTAAAGAATCTCATTGTATCTTTTGACATTGCTTATTATTTACAGAGTACCAAAAGGCCAAGCGATGGTGGGTAGAGTGGAGGTCCACGCTTGACAGAATACGAGAGACAACCCGGACGTTCTCTACTTCTAGTTTTGGGACGAGATCAGTGGCATTTACCAAGGCTTTGTCGGGACGAGGAAGGAAGGAAGCCGCTTGGGTGACTGTTATACACGAGGAGTTGCTTTCATATTTTGAACGTTTTAAGAAAAGCGGGTATGAAGATGTCCACCTCTATTCTCAAAGACATCGCTAGGGACATAATAAGAGAAAAGTGGAAAGAGTACGGCCCGGAATGGTTCAATAATGACGGGTCCGGAATACATCCAATGATCAATAAAAGGTGGGTGCAAAGATGTCAAGAGAAGCACAACATCGTTGTGCGTGCACAAAAAGGGAAACTACAATGTAGTCCCGAGAAAGAGGAATACATTGAGCGTACCGTAGCCTTCCACATAGGCGTTTTGAAGCGGGGGTTTGAATGCGGTGAGTCTCTTTCCATTACAAATATAGTATAATGATGTCTCCTTTTTTATTATTGTTGTTCTTTGGTCTAAAATAGACCGCAGAAGCAACCCAAACTATCATGCAAAAAGCTAAGCAAAAATAGGTCGACGAACAATCATATGAAATGCATCCTCCATATGCGTACACAGACGCAACAAAGACCTGATGGAAAACATGGATGAGACTCACATGATCGTCAACACCGATAATGGAAAGACTTTGAGGTTTCGAGAGGATGATGTGGTGAAATATGCCGACATCGTCGGAGGAGGTGAATCCATGACTCTCATGGTGCGAATCAGTGGAGGGGTGAACGCTTGTATCCAAAACGCGCTGATAATTTTTGCAAATCGTGGCAGAAATTACCCAATACAAGGTTTACCAGACAACGTCCCAGGTGTGTTTTTTCTTCCTCATTTAATGTTATCATTTTTTTATGCCTTTTTGTCTTTGATGAAGGTTTCTCTATTTATCTCCATCAATGTTTTTTTGTTTCAATTTTTTATCTATATCTCTCTACCTTGTCCTCTCATACCTCCTCTGTTGAAAAGTGATATTTTGTATTCTAACTTTTTTTTAGTCTTGCAGTTCTCATACTTGTCGTAGTCACTGAGAAATGACAAGCAGCCATGGCTGCCTTATACAGATGAGAAGATATACAAAAGACAAAGTGTTGTTTTTGGAAGATTCATTTTCGTACATGCGTGCGCTCGCATGTTCGCATACTTAGTAACCAAATGTAATATGGTGGTTCGAATGGATTTGTAGTTTGGGGGGTAATTGTACGAATGAATTTAAAGTGACGTAAATTACAAATTGAGTGACGCGAAGAAGCGTACGAATAATACGGAATACAAATGGAAATGGACGGCGGATCGCTTCGCGATCCGATATGAAATGTTTGAAATATTTAAATTGTACGCCGGCCGTACGGAATCTAATGTGACGGGCGACAATTATAGAAAGTACGCGATGGTACAAAAGAATCTTTTTGGATAAGTATACTTCAATTTTGACGTGCGGCATTTATGACGAAGTACGCGGTTTTCGGTACGGACAAGATTTTGATGGTACCGTATTATTTCAACGAGTGGATTGTGTTGTACTTCGAAGGCGGACGGCGTCCGCCGCTTTTTGATGGATCACACTATTTTGAGAATGTATGATCAAGTGGGCCGTAAGTATGTGACATCGGCTTGCTGCGTGGACTTATCGACAAGTGACTAAGCAAGTTGTCACTTATGACGCGGATTTTTGGATACGTCGGTGTAAATATTTGAAGCATCAATGTTTTGTCTTATTTGAATTAATGATTTAGTGTTGATTAAAATAGTTATATTTTAGGTGATCAATGAGGATATCGACAGTTTAATTGTGTGTCTTTATGTGTCGTATTTGCAGACAAGTGTACGCTTACGATTGCTTGTCTTTCAGGTGTACGCTTACGATTAGTTTACTCTTACTAAAAGGTTATTATGCGTAAATAGGATTTAGTGACAGTAACGTAATTTATGACACTTAGTGATTATTTGACAGCTCACAAGTGTATATATAGGAATGAGCCTTGTTAGGAATGAATAATCAATGCTGGTTAGTAAAGTGGGGACCGAAGATGTAGTATTTTAGGGTTGTCGATTAGGTCATGCACTTTGAATGATATAATGATTATACTTTGATTATACTCTTGTGTATGTGTGATGCATTTGTGTGTTATTATTTATTTATGTTTTTATATATGTTTGATATGCATTGTTTATGCATTTGTCCTAGGGTTTGTTTATGTCGATTATTCCATCAAACCTTAGATGATGTCATAGGGTTTATTTATGTTGATTATTCCATGAAACCCTAAATGTTGTTGTATGTTAAATGGAGGATGCATTTCAAATGATTGTTCTTTGGCCTAGCTTCGCTTAGCTTCTTGCATGATAGTTTGGGTTGCTTCTGCGGTCTATCTTAGACCAAAGAACAACAGGTTATGGGCCCACACCCCATCTATCATATGTTACGTTAAGTCGAGATAGGTTTGTGTCACATGCATTGTAGCGGGTTAATATTGTCCTTGCTGGTTGTATTGCAGTAATGGTGTATGTGTACCCATGAGATCGGCCTTATCATAGTGTTGGTATGTGCCGAGTTTAATCTTGCATCGCCCCAAGGGTTAACTTAGTGACAGTGCCGAAATGTCTACCCTCAATGAAAATGATTTATTTTGAGAATCGATATTTTAGTTTTGGAAAATAAATGTTTATTTTTAATGAAGCATTTCGAAATGTGGAGATTTGACATTTAGTGGAGAGATGTGGAAGGAGGAGTTTCGACGTTTGGGGGAGAGATCCGAAAGGTGGAGATGTGGCATTTGGTGAAAGATCCGAATTTGTGGATCTATAATTATGGGATGTTATGAGATTTTATTTTTTGGATTGTTGGTAGTTTTGGGAAATGTAACATTAATGGAGCTTAAAATTGGGATAGAGAATGTAGATTTTATTTACTTTTATTTTTAATGTTTTATTTTGTGGGATTAAGTACGCGGGTTGCGAAATTTAGAAAATTTGGAAAGTTTTATTTTTGGAAATTGTTATGGTAGTTAGAGGAAAATGTGGTAATTTTTGTTGGCATTTTATTTATTATTGGTAGAATTGATTTTCGGAAAATAGTTTATTATTTATGTATTTTTATGGGAAATTTTCGGATTTAGATATTGTTGAGAAAAGAGAAAAGAAAATGAAAATATATATATTATGTATTATGAAATTTGGATGGTATGTGGAGGAAGCGGAAGCGATGGTGGAACAAGTGGGAAAATTCTGGTGGAGGCATTTGGCGGATTGAAATGGAGGAGGCAGCTGAAGGTGACATTGATGACAGCTGATGACGTAGTTCCATGGAGTGGCGGATTGAAATGGAGGAGGCAGCTGAAGGTGACATTGATGACAGCTGATGACGTAGTTCCATGGAGTGTGACAGATGATGACGTGGCGTCATGGATTTACGAAACTAAATCTTCGGGGGAGTGTTGTTTTTGGAAGATTCATTTTCGTACATGCGTGCGCTCGCATGTTCGCATACTTAGTAACCAAATGTAATATGGTGGTTCGAATGGATTTGTAGTTTGGGGGGTAATTGTACGAATGAATTTAAAGTGACGTAAATTACAAATTGAGTGACGCGAAGAAGCGTACGAATAATACGGAATACAAATGGAAATGGACGGCGGATCGCTTCGCGATCCGATATGAAATGTTTGAAATATTTAAATTGTACGCCGGCCGTACGGAATCTAATGTGACGGGCGACAATTATAGAAAGTACGCGATGGTACAAAAGAATCTTTTTGGATAAGTATACTTCAATTTTGACGTGCGGCATTTATGACGAAGTACGCGGTTTTCGGTACGGACAAGATTTTGATGGTACCGTATTATTTCAACGAGTGGATTGTGTTGTACTTCGAAGGCGGACGGCGTCCGCCGCTTTTTGATGGATCACACTATTTTGAGAATGTATGATCAAGTGGGCCGTAAGTATGTGACATCGGCTTGCTGCGTGGACTTATCGACAAGTGACTAAGCAAGTTGTCACTTATGACGCGGATTTTTGGATACGTCGGTGTAAATATTTGAAGCATCAATGTTTTGTCTTATTTGAATTAATGATTTAGTGTTGATTAAAATAGTTATATTTTAGGTGATCAATGAGGATATCGACAGTTTAATTGTGTGTCTTTATGTGTCGTATTTGCAGACAAGTGTACGCTTACGATTGCTTGTCTTTCAGGTGTACGCTTACGATTAGTTTACTCTTACTAAAAGGTTATTATGCGTAAATAGGATTTAGTGACAGTAACGTAATTTATGACACTTAGTGATTATTTGACAGCTCACAAGTGTATATATAGGAATGAGCCTTGTTAGGAATGAATAATCAATGCTGGTTAGTAAAGTGGGGACCGAAGATGTAGTATTTTAGGGTTGTCGATTAGGTCATGCACTTTGAATGATATAATGATTATACTTTGATTATACTCTTGTGTATGTGTGATGCATTTGTGTGTTATTATTTATTTATGTTTTTATATATGTTTGATATGCATTGTTTATGCATTTGTCCTAGGGTTTGTTTATGTCGATTATTCCATCAAACCTTAGATGATGTCATAGGGTTTATTTATGTTGATTATTCCATGAAACCCTAAATGTTGTTGTATGTTAAATGGAGGATGCATTTCAAATGATTGTTCTTTGGCCTAGCTTCGCTTAGCTTCTTGCATGATAGTTTGGGTTGCTTCTGCGGTCTATCTTAGACCAAAGAACAACAGGTTATGGGCCCACACCCCATCTATCATATGTTACGTTAAGTCGAGATAGGTTTGTGTCACATGCATTGTAGCGGGTTAATATTGTCCTTGCTGGTTGTATTGCAGTAATGGTGTCTGTGTACCCATGAGATCGGCCTTATCATAGTGTTGGTATGTGCCGAGTTTAATCTTGCATCGCCCCAAGGGTTAACTTAGTGACAGTGCCGAAATGTCTACCCTCAATGAAAATGATTTATTTTGAGAATCGATATTTTAGTTTTGGAAAATAAATGTTTATTTTTAATGAAGCATTTCGAAATGTGGAGATTTGACATTTAGTGGAGAGATGTGGAAGGAGGAGTTTCGACGTTTGGGGGAGAGATCCGAAAGGTGGAGATGTGGCATTTGGTGAAAGATCCGAATTTGTGGATCTATAATTATGGGATGTTATGAGATTTTATTTTTTGGATTGTTGGTAGTTTTGGGAAATGTAACATTAATGGAGCTTAAAATTGGGATAGAGAATGTAGATTTTATTTACTTTTATTTTTAATGTTTTATTTTGTGGGATTAAGTACGCGGGTTGCGAAATTTAGAAAATTTGGAAAGTTTTATTTTTGGAAATTGTTATGGTAGTTAGAGGAAAATGTGGTAATTTTTGTTGGCATTTTATTTATTATTGGTAGAATTGATTTTCGGAAAATAGTTTATTATTTATGTATTTTTATGGGAAATTTTCGGATTTAGATATTGTTGAGAAAAGAGAAAAGAAAATGAAAATATATATATTATGTATTATGAAATTTGGATGGTATGTGGAGGAAGCGGAAGCGATGGTGGAACAAGTGGGAAAATTCTGGTGGAGGCATTTGGCGGATTGAAATGGAGGAGGCAGCTGAAGGTGACATTGATGACAGCTGATGACGTAGTTCCATGGAGTGGCGGATTGAAATGGAGGAGGCAGCTGAAGGTGACATTGATGACAGCTGATGACGTAGTTCCATGGAGTGTGACAGATGATGACGTGGCGTCATGGATTTACGAAACTAAATCTTCGGGGGAGTGTTGTTTTTGGAAGATTCATTTTCGTACATGCGTGCGCTCGCATGTTCGCATACTTAGTAACCAAATGTAATATGGTGGTTCGAATGGATTTGTAGTTTGGGGGGTAATTGTACGAATGAATTTAAAGTGACGTAAATTACAAATTGAGTGACGCGAAGAAGCGTACGAATAATACGGAATACAAATGGAAATGGACGGCGGATCGCTTCGCGATCCGATATGAAATGTTTGAAATATTTAAATTGTACGCCGGCCGTACAGAATCTAATGTGACGGGCGACAATTATAGAAAGTACGCGATGGTACAAAAGAATCTTTTTGGATAAGTATACTTCAATTTTGACGTGCGGCATTTATGACGAAGTACGCGGTTTTCGGTACGGACAAGATTTTGATGGTACCGTATTATTTCAACGAGTGGATTGTGTTGTACTTCGAAGGCGGACGGCGTCCGCCGCTTTTTGATGGATCACACTATTTTGAGAATGTATGATCAAGTGGGCCGTAAGTATGTGACATCGGCTTGCTGCGTGGACTTATCGACAAGTGACTAAGCAAGTTGTCACTTATGACGCGGATTTTTGGATACGTCGGTGTAAATATTTGAAGCATCAATGTTTTGTCTTATTTGAATTAATGATTTAGTGTTGATTAAAATAGTTATATTTTAGGTGATCAATGAGGATATCGACAGTTTAATTGTGTGTCTTTATGTGTCGTATTTGCAGACAAGTGTACGCTTACGATTGCTTGTCTTTCAGGTGTACGCTTACGATTAGTTTACTCTTA
Source organism: Zygnema cylindricum (assembly GCA_037447655.1). Lineage (NCBI taxonomy): Eukaryota > Viridiplantae > Streptophyta > Zygnematophyceae > Zygnematales > Zygnemataceae > Zygnema > Zygnema cylindricum. The sequence continues at coordinate 107,601 of JBBHKE010003380.1, read as the reverse complement.
CTAAAAGGTTATTATGCGTAAATAGGATTTAGTGACAGTAACGTAATTTATGACACTTAGTGATTATTTGACAGCTCACAAGTGTATATATAGGAATGAGCCTTGTTAGGAATGAATAATCAATGCTGGTTAGTAAAGTGGGGACCGAAGATGTAGTATTTTAGGGTTGTCGATTAGGTCATGCACTTTGAATGATATAATGATTATACTTTGATTATACTCTTGTGTATGTGTGATGCATTTGTGTGTTATTATTTATTTATGTTTTTATATATGTTTGATATGCATTGTTTATGCATTTGTCCTAGGGTTTGTTTATGTCGATTATTCCATCAAACCTTAGATGATGTCATAGGGTTTATTTATGTTGATTATTCCATGAAACCCTAAATGTTGTTGTATGTTAAATGGAGGATGCATTTCAAATGATTGTTCTTTGGCCTAGCTTCGCTTAGCTTCTTGCATGATAGTTTGGGTTGCTTCTGCGGTCTATTTTAGACCAAAGAACAACACAAAGGTCCTGCAAAAGTTATATTGGCTTAGACAGGACATGATCCTGTAACTTCTGGGCTAAGAAAGTAGATATCAGCCTTATCCGTTACGTCTGGATGAATCAATACATACATCATGTTTGATAATTATTTAAAGATGGCATAGCGACATATTCCTTTTAGCGACTTACAAAATTAAACGAAACATGGAACGTGTGGTACCGCACGAAAAGCAGTACCGCACGAAATAAATGAAACAGACATTTGATTTCGACCGACGAAATTAAATTTCGCGATCGATGGCTCGCGAAGCAAGAAGAAAATTTAAGCGGTCAACACGGAATCTTGACCGTCGAAATTCAACGGTCAACACGGAAATTTGACCGGTGAAATTCAACGGTCAACATTTATTCGGCGCGCCGTCAGATCGAACGACTGCAATTAATCACCGTGAAAAGAACGGACGGCACGCGTGAGTGCCGGTATACCGGAACGACTACCTGGGAGAAGTTCGGCGAAAAGGGAGGAAATGACACGTGGCATCATCCTATAGGATGCGGGAAGAGAAAAGGAACAGAATGCCATTGACCTATTTTGCCACGTGGCAGACCAGGAATGGTGCCGAATATACCCGTACATAAAGTACGGCGGCTGCTATATTTGAATGTACAATAATTAGGGTACTTCACTTTGATTGGTTTAGAGTAGCTATTAGGAGTTTTCAGGACTTAGACAAAATTTGAAAAAGTCCTCTCTTCAGAGGCCATCTGTACAAATATGTTGTCTTTGAACAGCCATAACTTAATGCTCAGGTGAGCAAATTCAGTGATTTCATTTGCAGCGGACTTAGGGGAGTCCAGGCTACACAGGGGTGCAGTCAGTCAGAGTTTTTGCGTCTCAGGGTGGGACTTATTCATTTTCAAAGTCAAAAGTGCATATACTATCCTAGAGGCTTCACATAAGTTGGACATTCTGTGTACCAATGGAGGTCACAGGATTACATCCTCCCCCATTCTCCTACTACAAAATAAGGAAATTTTTGTTCTGTAACTCTCTAACTTCTCTTATCTCAAATAGTGACTCCTATTATAAGCTACTTATGGTACACGTAGCTTGCTTTCCCTCGAATGCAAATGTAAGCAAGCAATAAAAAATGTTAATTTTTTTCCTTTTTTGGTTTTTTATATATCTTTGCAGGTGTTTGTTACTGTACCGGTCCGAAGGGTTGGAATGATAAAACGGTGTTCCCACAATGGGTCGAAGAGGCAAGGTCTTACTAAGGGGATCGAGAGAGACGTCAAAAAATTCTCTTCCTGGAAAACTGCAGTGGTCACAACACGTCCGATGAGTTAAAGCGAGTTCTAGAGGCCAAAAACACCATGTTACACTATTTTCCACCTAATGCAACGCATCTTATTCAACCAGCAGACTCTTTCGTGATTTCTAAAATCAAGGACGTGTGGAGTCGCATTTGGGACAGTTGGAAGGCGAAAGGAATTGAGAATGGTCAATGGGCTAAACCTTCGAGCCGTGGATGGTCCGAGAAATTGGTTGGACCCGGTAAAGCATTTTTTCTAAGATTGGCAAGGGACTCTATTCGAGAGGTTAATGCGATGAGGGACAAAAACGGGATGAGTTATGCGAGAAAAGCAATGATTCAATGTGGCTTGTCTTTACGTGACGGAAGGTGTGAAGAAGACATGCTCACACAACATTTGCAAGGCATAATCAGCAAATATCGCAACCACTTCGAAGGCGAGGTTGTGGAACCTCCTTGCCTGAGGGCAAGGGAATTCCTCCAAAATATTGAAGATGCTGACGGTCAACAAGATAGCATTTTCAACGAGGGAGGGATGAGCGGCAACGAGTTTTAAAGATCATCTATAACTCCCTATTGTTTTTTTGTTTTTATATATTAGTTTGGTAATGGTAGTTTAATTATAGAGTGGGAAACGCATTTAAACTTGTGGGAGATTAATCTAGACAGTTCATGGAGTCTAGTATTCATTGACTTCATAAGATAAAACAGATTTCGTATGTGTGTATGGTTTTTTTATGGGATAATACAATTTTGTTTTTTATAAAGTTCTCGTGTCTATATATCGTGGAATTTGATGTATTTTAAAAAATTCTTATGTATTTACATTCAGATGTTGTTAATGTGGTGTTCAAAATTTGAGTGTGCTTCTAATATGGAATTATATATTTTGTTGCAATGTACATCCTACCCTAATCAGCGACGACTATGCTTCGTCGTTTGTTCATCATCCTTCTCGGAAATTGATAAATTGTTAATTTTCTAAAGAGCATATTCATCGCACTAAGTAATGGTTGCCCTTTCAGCGACGAGAACAATCATCGCAGGATGGAAATTCAACCGCGAAAATACTTTCTTATCATATCCGACAAAGCAAAGGTTGTGTCGTCGCTAAATGGAAATCCAGCGACGAAACAGCTTCATCATCATCTCCGAGAAAACAAAGGGTGTTTTGTCGCTAGACGGAAATCCAGCGACAAAACAATTTTCTCATCATCTCCGACAAAGCAGAGAGTTTAAAGTCGTTGAATTCAAATCATAGAAGCCTTTGTTAGTATGTTTCTATCTCTTTGAATAGCCTTTCAGCGTTGAGGTTGTTTCGTCGCTGGTTCATGAAGTTTCTGACCAAATTAGAGGCTTTTTCCTATATCAAAAAAACACATAAAAAGTAGACTGGAACCATTAAAACAGTAGTGAAAAATGAAACCAAAGTATTCCAAGTAGTCAAGAAAGATACGCGACGAGAAGTAAAATAAAAAAAGTCATATTTGCAGCATATACAGATGATTCACAAACGAAAAAATGCCAAGTACATTTAACATATTTAAATGCGATAATATCATCGAAACAACATGAAAGCAATTAAAAAAACACACAATGAATACAAAATATATAAAAAGTTGACACAAATAAGATCATTCATTAACGACAATGGGAAAAGAAGTACAAACAATTTTATATTTAACCCTAAACACTTTTTACAACGTTAAACTAAAACAAAAAGTTATCTAAGGCCAATTAATCTACAATAGTCAGCAAAGATATAAATAGTACTGAATTCTTAGCGTTTCTGCTTCTAGCTCGGAAAACCTCTTAAAATAATTTTTAAAACCTTCATACTTTACACGCACAAACTAAATATCAACGATCCGTGATAACAAAAATAGATCCATGGAAAGCTCCTCACGGTATATTCCATGCGCTTTCGTACGCTCCAACACCTTCAACATGACATTTTCTACTTCCCTACGATCGTATGTTTCCGTAGGGTGCACTCCAATCAACAGGCCGTCGGATATAAGTTCATCATCGATGACAGCTCATAATACAATAAAAAGAGAAAGATAACACATTAGTAGGAAGTATATGGGCTTGAAAAATATAACGTGAAAAACAAGGACTAAGAGAGAGAGACTAAAGGAGTATGTCATATTCACAGATTGCAATGAAATATATGGAGACATTGCGAGTGAGTGATGGTGGATGGTTAACGACCAGGGAGATAAATAAGGCGGAGGGGCGAGAAGGGAGATATAATGTGGAATAGGGAGTGACTAAAGTTCAGGGAGGGCATGAGAGACAAAAGTGGGGGGAAATGATAAATCATAGATTGAACGAGTTAGATAACAGGATGGAGAGCAATGATGAAAGGCACAAATGTGGAAGGAAGAGCAAATATTTAAGATGCAAGTAGGGAAGAATTATAGGTGAGGTAGTGAGGGAAGAACAGAGAGGGACACAAAAAAAAGCGTAAAATGGGAAAAAAACGAGTCTGAAAAAAAAACAGAAAAAGGATATGAGACAAAATGAGGGAGAGAAAGAAGGTGAGAACAAGAGAGCAAGAGAGAAGGGTAAAGAAATGGAATGGGAACAAATGTGGGAGATCGACAATTCGTAGAGGGAGAGGTTAAAGGATAAAGAGGAAGTGAGAATAAAGGAGGAAAAATATGGAGGTAGAGAGCGCAAGATAGTTGAATAAACATGTTGAGCTACGCACTTACCAATGATTTCCTAATAAAACCCAGAAAAATATAGCGACAGTGTTGGCGCGGACTTCCTTGTTGTTCCGCCATATTACAGTCTAACCTACTACCGCTTTAAACCCTAAAAAGAGGCATAGTTACTAGATGACGCAAGACTAATCGAGGCGGCGGGGCGATGATCCGCATCCTGCCCAAAAAATGGCGACTTCGTGTAAAAATGGACCTGCGAGATTCAAAAGCCTGCCTAAAAGAAGCGAAGATGTGGTTGGGATTTGTCTGACCACAAAATCTATATTTTGTGTTCTGCCGGCATATGCCGTTGGTTTGTTATCAATTCTCGCTTTCAAGGCGCGGCGTTTTTTCAATTCTAAATTTTGTAACTTCATTCTAATATGTACACAATATGACACTAATTTATTGTCATTTTGTGAAACATAACCCTTTTTAGGATCAAACTTAACTCTAATATGCGACTCTTTCGTTTAAAGGTCTGGTATTACCGTTATGTTTCCTTTTGACCCTTTATTAGTGTAAACATATATATTATTAATCTCGCGGGATCTCAAATAGAGTTAAAAGGGCACCGTATTAGACTTAGCTTTCCGCGACAGTCTACATGTGTAAGTATGCAACACTACGTTTATCTAACATGGACAGTTTTTAGCATGTGAACATGTTATCCGTTCACACAGTCAGACACAAAAAAGAACGTATGAATTTATGCGAACGCCTATTTTCGAAACTGGACTCCACTATTTTTCTAAGCGCAGCTGTGTATGCGACCGACATAAGTTAACCACAATTTTCGTAGGGATGTCGTTAACGAAGTACAGTGTTGTACAAACAAACTACTTCCGTACACCACACTATTAATGAATCCAATACGGTCATACCATTGACGCTATTTTACTAGAACCGTAATTAATGTCAAAGATAAATTAGATTCAATTACTGTATTTCGGGTATCAATGTCAAAATTTTGGGGTGCCGATATAGCGTACATAAGGCTAATAACGATTCACGGTGTAGTGTTAATGTTTTTTTTGCCTCTTAAAAACATATTTTCTCTGTACACACTTGTCTGATTATGGATCTGACGGTTGCGATTGGAAGTCAAGATTCCCAGCATCCGATTGGTGGTCTCACAGTGAAAATCGGACAAGTGTGTACGGAGAAAAGATGTTTTATGTGGTGAATATTCTATTAACACTAATAGCAAGAAACGGTGTACATCACTTTACTACAATTAGCGCTCCGTAGATCTTGTCGTAAATTCTCGACTGTCGTAAATTCAAATCTCCTACTTCAAGAAGGTCGCAGATCTAACACCAATCCATGTACAATCAAAGGCAACTTTATACCTCTTATAGGAAACCTTTCTTATGTCTTAAAAATCATCCCACCATGATTGTTAACCCCTTACACCCCTAAACCGTTTTCGAATGACGCTATAGCTTATTGTTCATCCTCTTTTGTCGCGTGTAGCTTGTTATCTCTTGAAAGTGATAGCTTAAACCATTCTATGGCTACACTCTACATTTTAAAATTTTGTGCCAATTTGAACGCTTCAGCAACATAAAAACCATAACCATATCTACTACTAAATTTTCGAAAAGTAAATAGACTTTATGGACCAAGTCATGTTGGCATGTAATTTTTTTAGAGATTGTTTGGCGAAAATCTACCATTTTATCCAAACCTCGAAGTGTGTTATATGGTCACCTTGTGATGTTCCTCGTTGTTTTACTCCCCCTTTTGGTTCTCGGACTCCTTTTTCCAATGGCATTTGTGTGTTGGGTCGCCCGCTTGGTTCGAATATTTTATGACTGAATTTCTTGATTTGCTCTTCAAACATATTTGTCCCACATGGGCGACCTTCCCCACCTTCCTTATCACGAAGTGATTTTTGTTGAGAAGGTGTTTTCATCGCCATCCCCATTTCCTTATTGCTCTTCCCCTCCCACCCCAACGTTTGTCCCATCACTTTGTCCTTCAACTTTCTTACGTCCAGGAGCTTTTGATCACGACTCTATGCCAACGGTTAGCATTCAAGCATCTCTTCTTGTCCTTTTCGGAGGATTAGGTTACTGTTATCAGCCTGTGTGGCTTCCGCTGCCTATTTAGGAAGTTGGTGCCTTATTGCCTCCACTCTTGATTGGCTTGGGACACTCTTGTTCTCGCAACCACTTTCCCTCGTGTAAATGCAACACGTTTTAATCACGATGACCCCTAAGTTATGGTTTGGCCTCCCTCACCCACCTTCACTTAGCTCTCTTCTTTGCTTGTGTGATCATGTCTTTGAGGCCGATGGCATGCATTTGTTTTGTTTCTCCCACGAGGGAGAATTAATTTAGGCGCACGCCATTATTCGCGACACCATTGTGACTATCACTTCTAAGGGGGTATATTTTGTTCGTCCGAAGGTTTCTCACATTATTCCTTTGCGACAGATTAATATTGTAGTACTCCATGGTGGACATCGCATATTTGGTGACATTGTTTCGGCACACCCTACCTCGACTACAATGGTCGGTCAAGCAGCTCAACATGTTGGATCAAAAGCCCGTAATGCGGCGAAAATAGAGTGTCATTATGCACATTGCGATGCTATGGATGACTTTATTCCAATGGCGGTCGAGATATTTGGTTGTTTTGTTGTTGTTTTGGATGAGTTTTTCCGTGGGGGTCCTAGGACCCTCTTGCTTTTGTCCTTACTTCTTTTTATCGTCAATACTCATCTGTGGCTTTACAGTGAGTGCAAGCTTCTGTCTTTCTTTGATTGGCTATTACAGTTATGGATCCTCAACGTGTTCCGAAACTCCTTCAAAGTGCTCCCTCGGGCTTGGGGAACTTACGAGGTTGTTTGTCATGCATGTTTTTTATGTTGAGGTTTGGTCGGTTAGTGTTGGTTTAGACACAGTGTTGTAAGAGAACACAAGAGAATGTGACGCATCCGAAATGGACCGTTGGACGGCAAACACACCGTCCGAAACACGAGGGACAATGGTAGCACAAACAAGAGTATCCCCAACCAAAATACGAGGGACGAGTGGAGGCAATAAGGCACCAACTTTCCAAATAGGCAGCGGGAGTAGCACGTGCCATCGATAGTAAACTGCCGGCACATAAAAGAATAGAAACTTGAAGATGGGCCGTAAGCCCAAACTCGAGATCAACCACGACATAACAAATTGTGTAGGGCGCCCATGGAGCCATGGCAGAGTGGGATTGCAAAAACGTTGCAATAGGAGGGGAAAAGCAAGCAAGGTAGGACAACGATGGGGGAAACACCGTGTCGAAAATGCAAAAGCTACCAAGGGATCAAAAAAGGTTGAGAAGGTCGTCTATATGTGACAAATCAAGAAAAAAGAGTAGAATGAAGAAATTGGGTCACAATTAGTAAACGAAGGAGGGATATCACGAAGAGACCAAACAACACACTTTGAAGGTAAGACAGAAATGTTGAATTCGGCCAAACAATCATTGAAAAAGTTATAATCCAACATGGCGTGGTCCAAAAGGCCAAAAATGTAGTGTTGTGTATCGGTAAAAAAATTATCGCGATAACACCGATACCGATAGTTATCGATTATCGAACGGTCAAAGTTACTGATATATGTGTACTTTCTGTACTTTCTGTCCGGTAAACTGAACGGCGAATTTACGGAAAATGTACGGTTTTTTACGAGAAATGTACGGACTTTGACCAAAAAATACGTTGCACTTTGTAGTACTTTTTGGCCGGTTAACTAAACAGAAATTTTACGGGAACGTACGGCCATGTACCGACAAACTGATGATCATGGAACTGAAAAAGGACGGAGGACACAAAGTACAACGGACGCAAAAGAACATTCTGAGCGCCGCTGGAATCGAACGGACAACTTTTAATGAGAAAATACGAGCGGATAGCCAGTGTGAGCGCCGACATCTCGGAATGGCTCTTTTGGCGGCTTATGCCAATAAAGCCGAAGGATTGACACGTGGCAGTTTTCCAGTGGATCCAAAGGAAAAAAGAGACAAAGCCATGGCGTCGGATGTGAAAGGTACATCGTTTTAATTGGAGCCGTACTAAAGCCATACATATCTTATGCCGGCTATTGTACTTTCGGCTTGTACAAATGCGGCTTGTACAAATGATCTGATTGGTAGGCACCTTAGTAGATAGGGGTTGTGAGTAGAGCGGGTGGGGGGAATAACATGTACAGTTGAGTGAACTGGCTGTACATTTATCTGTACGGTCCGTACATATATCTCCGTACCGATATATCGATTATCGGCTAGCCGAAAAAAGGCCCATATCGGTTATCGGCAAATCCTTACCGATACACAACACTACAAAAATGTGTGTATCACTCGCAACCGAAAGGAAGAGGCAAGAAAGGAAAGCGGTAGCGAAAGCGCGAAGGGCTCGGTAATGAGCAAAGGCAAGCAAAGGTCCCAAAGTGGGTCACCTTGACGAGTGCCGATCGTAGAGGAAAGCGAAATCAAATTACCATCAACGGAGAAAGAGATGTTGTTGGTAAAAAAATAAAAGGCCCTCACAAAAAAGAATCTCTAAACAATCGGTGAAAGGGCAACCATAAGCTCCAAAAAAAATGGCATGTCTCTCTTATGACAAATATTCTTGCCGAATTTTTCCCACCCAAATGTTATTCTAACTCTGATTTTTTTTTCTTGTACACAATATTTTCTTACGCCTTCCACTTTCATCTACGACTTTTCACGGTGTAAATGATATGATTTCTTTCAGCTTTGACGGAGGCATTGAACTAGAAAAGTAAAGAAAATAAATAAATTAAGAAAGGCTATTGTAAACCTTCGGGCAAAACCATCTGTATTTATTGGAACGTACATGGAAACAAAAGAAAACGAAATCGAAACTTTGAAAAAATGTTGCCCAACTAACGATTTGCTCCAAAAAATTGAACCCGAAAACAGAAGGCGAAAAATTTCTCTCGACTTTCTACAATTTGGCTTTGAAAAATAAAATTTCCGGATGGGGAGAAGCTGTCTCGCAAACCAGAAAAAGAAGAAAAACTAAAACTAAATACCAGCTCAGACATCACCCTAAACACATTCCCCTTTTTATTATTCGCGAAATATATTCACAATAAAATACATTTTGCAGTCCTACAATAAGTTTATCGATTTTTTTTGTCAACGCAAGTAACTTCTCGAAACGGTGGTGAAATAACGCCCTTTTTCAAGATCATATATAGTGGTCATTGGGGTTTTCCGATAACGTTTTGCCGACCAAACTCCGACCGCGACAAAAACTAAAGCCGAGAACATAAACAAAGCAACAACCTTATCGTCGAAAAATATTTCTCCGGAACCTTCCATTGATTGAATTTCTATATCGGACGAGGACAGTTTTATAACAAGTGCTCCTAAGGGCCAATCGAGGGGCACCATGTTCACCTCATTTCTGAACTTGACTCTGAAAAAACAAACAAAGCAAAAGTAAAAAAGAAGGAAAAAACAAAAATATTTAGTAAACAAAATAAGATTCGATTTTACGACAGGTTTCAATTTACGATAGGTTTCAATTGACGACAGGTTTTCATTTACAGGCAGTCTAGGTTTTGTTTGCTTTTCAATGTGGACCAGCGATGGGATACAGTACACCGTGAATCGTTATTAGCGTATGGAACGCTAATTCGGTTCCCTAATTTTTTTTCCAAATTCTCAAATAGAATTATCCATACTATATAAAAAAAACCCTAATTCCTAATTAGAGTAAACGGATTCTTTGAAAATTTCCAAATTCCCAATTAGCGTAAAAAACGGTAATTATTCCTATACGCTAAAAAAATTTCTACGCTAATAACGATTCAAGGTGTAACATCTACGGCGATAAACTGGGGATAATTATTCGGTTCCACAATTGGCTTTTTTTGCAATTTAGACAATGAGTTTTTCCGGAGGGGGAGGGAGGGAGAAAGGAGAGGGGAGAGAAGAGACACACCTTGAGTCATAGAGGTCCACTCCAAGAGCATCGTGAAGGAGAGCCACAGCATAAGCCGCCGAGAAACAGTACTTCGCAATTCCGGAAGCAGTTTTTCCCGGATGTGCTTTCTTAAAATCCTCCCAATCGACCGAGCAAACCGATTTACCCGCTGACTCCATATCAGCTAAAACAGCAGAGGGAGACAATTCTAAAAACTGCCCTTCCCAACCATGAAATATCAACAATTTTTTGGGGTTTTAGTAGTGTACAACGTGAATCATTGACATTCTATTGCTTTATCATTGGTGTAAAGCAGCGAACACCAGGGCTACACTGCTCGTCACTGTAAGTGTAAACATTTTTCAGGCACTCAAACGTTTGTAACTTGTTTTACAAAGTCCCTCGGATGTTTTTTTTTCAAGAGAGGAATTGACAGGTACACTGCCCATCGTTATTAGAGTTAAGGAGTGAACTACAATCGGCCGTATCTCCTTGCACTCGATTAGTATTATATATTTAATTTCACATAAACAATAATGAATCTTTAACGCTAACAATGATGGGCATTGTAGCAGTCTCACCTTTCAATTGTGATGTGATGATTAAAAATTGGAAGACTTTGTGATGAGAAATACTACCGGAAAAATAGTTGACAGTAATAGCGATGGCCAGAGTACAACTTGAATTGCTGTTAGACTAACCCCTTATTGAATTATCATTAGGAACGAACAATAGTTGTTATCAAGATTATCTTGGGGTCAGAGGCCAATAAGAAAAGAAAAAACTGACCATGAATTGGTGTTATTAATTGTAATGGCGATTCACGGTGTAGGTCGCAATACAGAACCTCAAACCGAGAGGTTTTCTTGACCAATATGTCATGCTTGAACCTTGTCTTTGATGAAATATAAATGCCAACCAATATTAGAAAGGTCACGTTTTGTTTCAAAGAACGCACCTTTGCTGTGTGAAAAAAGTTTTCCGTTGCGAGAAAGTCGCCCCGCAAAGGGGGAACATAGACGCTCCCAAACGCACAACCGTTCTTATTCTTGCATGCCTCTGAAAAATACAAGAAATGTAAAATCTAAGCACTTCAGTAGACACTTCTTAAAAAACACTTCTTCATAAACACTTCTTAATAGACACTTATTAAGAAACACTTAAAGACTTCTTAATAAACACTTCTTAGAAAACACTTCTTAATTTACACTTCTTTAAACACATTCTCAGTAGAGCATAGGTTTTTTAAGTTTTGATTCGTCATCCTTTACTTGTTTCAAGCTTCTATTCGTAAGCTTTTGTAAACTTCTTGTGTTTCTTCAGAATTTCAAGCATGGTTTTGTAGACACTTTACGTGCTATTGATTATTTTGATTTTGTTTATTACTCTTTTTTCTTGTTCCAAGCTTCTTTTTGTAAACTTTTGTAAACATTCGTCAGCTCTTGAAAACTGCTTCGTTACACTGTCTTGTTTTTGTAAAATTTGTATGGTTTCTGGCTTGTTTTTCTGAACTGTTTATCCTCCTCACTATTTCAAGCAATTTTTTTTATTAACTCTTTACGTGCTATTATAGTACCGTATAGTAAGTTTTTCTTGTTCCGAGCTTCGTTTTGTAGACTTTTTGGAAATATTTTCCGGTGATAACTTGTTTTATACACCTTAGAGTTTCTGCCTGTGTTCGTAACATTTTCTGTTTCTGCAATATTTCAAGCGTTTTTTTATGAACTTTTTACGAGTTATATTTTTGGTTCTGATTAGTATTTTTTTCTTGTTTCAAGCTTCTCTTTGTAAACTTTTGTAAACTTGTTCTGGTAATCAGCTTGTATTTTTAAACTTATTTAGTTGTCAGGCTTGTTTTTGTGAACATTCTACACCTCTCCATAATTTCAAACATCAATTTTGTATTTTTTTTCCGTGTTTTTGGCATTTTTGGCTTTCTTGACGAGTCTTTTCTTGTTTTCTAAAACTTATGGAAATTTTTTCCAGTTAAACATTTCCTGTTTTTAACGCTGTAACTAAAAAGACATTCCACTGTGTTAAATAATTTAACTAACTTTTTGTAAATTCAACCATATATGAGCACCACATTCGATCTTGAAAAAATCTCAACTTTCACATAAAACAAACCAAAATCACCTTGTAACCCAAAAAATGGATCTTAGTTATAACTGTGCGAAAAGATATGGAAACACTATATGTTGTCTCCCTGTCTCATACGCGTGTATAACCCTTACTACAAGGTATAATTCGAGGTGACTGCATATAGCGTTTCCATACCTTTTCGTGCAGTAAAACTATGAATAAAAATATACTACGGAAAGACATGTGCTCCGATAAGCCCACCGTTTCCTTGCGACAGAAATTCGCCCACAGTCCTGCGGCAAAGACTGAAATTTCCCTGGGCCGTAAATTGTGGAATTTCGCCAGTAATTTCTCGCAAAGACGGTTGAACCACACTTTCTACCGAGTAGTCATAGCCATGGTGCTTGCATGGATCGAGAACCGGCTCTGAAAACCCTAAAAAAAGAGTCCAAAAAATAAGAACGCAGAACACCAGATTGCAGAAAAACAGGAAGCAGAAAATTCAACATTTTAAACGCTCTTTTGGCCAGCTTAAGAAACAACATTTTTGGAAAAGTAACTCATCACTGAATAAACGGCCATGTTCGCCTTTGCATGGATTGGGAATCGGCTCTGAAAACGATAAAAAAAAAGTCCCAAAATGAAAATGCAGAAAATCAAAAAGCAGGAAACCGGAATGGGAATGCAGAAAATGGAAGTGATAACGCAGTAAATCAGAAGGCAAAAAAATAAAATGCAGAAAATTCGAACGCAGAAAAACTCAAGAATTTGTCCTTTTTTGCGCAGCCTAAGAAATAGCATTTCAGCAGAAGTAAATCATTACTGAATAGAAAGCCATGGTACATGGATCAGAACTGGCTCTGAAACCGTAAAAAAAGAGCTTCAAGAATCAATGTGATGAAATTAGAATGCAGGAAATTTGATTGAAGAAACCTTAGAAAAATCATCCTCTTTTATGGAATGAAGAACGAACATTTTTGAGACAGTAAGTTATCACTAAACTATGGGAATACCTTGACGTTGGCAGTAAGAAAAAGTGGAGCGAAAACTGTCAAAGTTACTTATCCTCTTTTATGTAAGTAAGGAAGAAAATGTTTGCGAAAGTAAATTGCCACTAAATGATGGAAAATACTTGATTGGAGGAAGGAAAAGTAGGAAAAAAACCTGTCAAAGCATTCTTTTGTAAAGAACATGTTTGCAGTGGTAAGTTACCACTAAGGTGATGGAAAATACTTGATTGGGAGAAGGAAAATTGGAAAAAAAACCTGTCGAAGTTTTCTTTAGTAAAGAACATGTTTGCAATGGTAAGTTACCACTAAACGATGGAAAATACTTGATTTGAAAGGAAGGAAAAGTGGAGAAAAAACCTGTCAAAGTTTTCTTTTGTTGTAGCATCGCAGCCAGCCCTTCCGCTGCCGCCTCCTGCTTTCTGTCCGTCCCCACCAGCCCCAAAAACCCCCTTGAGCATAATATTGTTGAAGGTGAGGGAGAGAAGAGAGGGAGTGAAAGGGGGAGAAAGAGAAGGGGGGAGGGAGCAAGAGAGAGCGAGATACGAGAGGGAGAAAGAAGTGAGGGAGAGAGGGGCCGTGGATATGTCTATCACTAGAGCACAGCAAAAAAAAAAAGGATAGAAACAATGCCCCCACTCTGATCATGGCCCTTTTTTGTTATCAGTGGAGTGCTCTAATTTGCATAGTGGTTTCATTCGCATACAACGCCCGCATAAAACGCTCAAAAATAATGAATATGCGGATGGAACAAATGCACTTTTTATAAAATGTGTTGACCGGCTTAGACTTTATAAAAAAAAGAAAAAGTAGAAAAACATTTAATAAAAAATACTACCCTGTGAATCGCTATTAGAGAAATAAGAAATAATTAGTGTAAAGAAACAAAGAGTGTTACTAACTCTATTTTGGGTTCAAGGGCCAAACGCTAACAAAAATTAACGCTAATTTATGCACCTAACACTAATTTGGATACACATTCCCATATTGTAGCCACGATAGTCTGTGTTCACATATTCGACGCTTGATCATGTGAGAACAGGTTCTCGCAATTTTCCCTCATCTTTATGACTGAGAACCAAATCTGAGTGCGCTTTTCCGTGGCGACGCACTCAATTTCCCGTGTCGACGCCTTCATCTCACACTTATGCTGTACATTAGTACGAAATAATGAGCAGTTTTAGTACGGACAAACATATTTCGTACATTGCACTATTTAAAAACAGTCGAAATTAGAGTAATTAACGTTAATTAAACAGTCCCTATATTAACGTAAAAAAAAAATAGTTATCAATTCTATTTTAGGTCCGAGGGTCAAAATTTGAGGGCGCCAAATTAGCGTTATTAACACTAATCACTATTCACGGTGTATTACTACTTAATAACAACGAAACGAAACACATTTTGACGTCACTTCAAATATCTCTCTATCTCTCTACTCCAAATCTAAGTCATCCATGAAATTTTCCATACATTTTATCCGTACACGAAAAGTACACGAAATATACGAAAAGTTCATAAACTAGAAAAAAATAACGCATTTTGGTAAAAAAGTCAAAAAAAGTACGAATGAAACCTCTATGCTTATTCGTGCGTTTCTGGACCATTTTCTCTCTCGATTCAGGACCATTTCCGGTTTCTTTTTTTTGTTTTTCTTTTCCTTTTCTTTTTTTTGCAATCTGAGTTATGGATATTCTGGTATCTATATCAAGAGCTAATGGTCCTCATTTTGAACAAGTACAAATCATATAAACACAAATTATCGGTAGCCATTTGCCGATACCCGATGTGTACCATTTTTTGACCTACCAATAATCGATACATTGGTTCGATATATCGGAAACGGAATTATCGCGAAAAAAAACCGGGGTATCTCTATGAATTACCGATAAATATCGGGCCAGATAATTATCGGCAATAATTGTACGGTTCAGACCGTACACTTATACTGTTTTTTTACGGATGCCATGACGTGGCATTCCATACTACATAATGTGTAAAATATAATACAATATAGTATACGATATTTTTTACACTTATCGGCAATAAAAAATTGTTGGTTTCGGAGCGATATATCGGGACCCCTCACTGTTCGGTAACCGGTAATTATCGTTATCGGTTTTTTCACGATAAGTTTTTTCCCAATACACAACGCTATTAAAAACCATTTAACATCGGTTCATCAAATGACATTTGTATTCAATACCTCATCCAGAGAGCCTTAAACTTAAAAATTAAAAAAAAATAAGAAAGATAACACAAAAACTTAGCAATAGGGGTAGAATGTCATTATAAAAACACTCTACACTGGTTCAACCACCAATACATTATCGAACGCTTAGTACACCATCATAAAGAACCTTAGTTTTAAATCATATTATAAACTAAGCCAACTTAACCATCTATGCAACATTCTCTTTTCAAGATTTCCGAGCTTATTTCCATATGTTACATTTTGTTTTCCATAATAACAATAAACACTTCATCACAACCAATTACTTATACAGTTAAGCAATGAATAAAACTGCATCTATCGGCAGTATATATCTAGTCTACATTATATATATACATATTCCACATATATATACTATTATTTAATAATCTTAAAAAATAAAAGTGATGGTAAACGATGTGAATACATAAAAAAGAATAAAGAAGGCAAAATGAAAGTGAAAAATATCACACCAAATCCAACAACAAAAAGCGAAGAAGAGAAAACCCAACTACAAGCAAAAAGGATGAATGAGAAGGTAAAAAAAACTTCAGGTTGGGGGCAGTACAGGCCTGGCCATAATTGAGAAAACTGTGAGTGAAGAGGGAATAATGTACTCCTCCCAAAGTCAATTTTTTAATATGCTCTACTTGAACTCCATCTATCTTGTCGGGAACAAACGTCACCTGCAAAGAAAAAACGTAAGAAGGAAAAAAAAACGGAAGAAAAAGAAGAAGAAAAGAACTGACAATTTGTTTACTTTTTTGGTTAAAAATCCACGGAACCACACTGCTAATGGCCATATTGGAGTAAGATTATCTATCAGTGTTAATGCGAACTTGTCAAAGAAGAAAAAAAAAACTAATTAGAGTCAAATAACATTGCGGCATTCTGTACACTCCTTTGTCAATAATGTCAAACAACAATGTTTCATGATTTTTTGTTTGACAAAAAATCATGAAATAACAAAATGCACGATACAAATAATGTGGACGTCAGTAGCTTTAATAGCGACAAACAGTGCCTCAATTAGCGTTAAGTAATACATAGTGTGGTGTTTATTTTGGTGTTATCAACTCAAATTCAGGTCCGAGAGACGTAGCCGATCTTCAACCTCTTACCAAATTAGCGCGAAGAGAAAAACAAATCGTTATAAACGGCACCAAATTAATGTTATTAACGATAATAGAGATTCAAGGTGTACTGTTACATCACTTTCCAAAATCCAGATTCGTTCTTTACCTTTTTGGGTACAATAAGTCCAAAGTATGCCTTTCTTGAGTCCTACCACCTGACACAAAAACCTGTCCTATTTGAAAAACTCAATCAATTGTCAAAAGTGAATGCGGTTTTTTCCAGTTATCCCTTTTTTTTGAACTAGCTTTACAAGCAGTTAAGTTGTTTAGAGACACAATTTTTCTCAAAACTGTGAGCAAGTACTTAAAACGTTGTACCACGTTGCAAATTAAGAATAGACAAATGGAAATTAACGATAATGGAGCTAATTAAAGATTATAAAGGTAAAGATAAGACAAAAACATAGAAAAAGATAAAGATACAGATAATGGGGGAAAGGTATCTGATTATGGAGGTCATTATAAAACGAATGGAGGTAACATCATGGAGGTAGTTAAAGATTATAAAGATAAAGTTAAAGATCAGATAAAGATAAAAGTTAAAGATACAATTAAAGAAAAAGACAAAGATAAAGATAAAGATGATGGAGGTAAAGAGCACAAAGATAAAGTAAACATAAACATAACGGAGGTAAGATTATGGAGGTAATTAACAATTAAAAAGATAGAGAGAGAGAAAAGATAAGATAAAGATAAAGATGAAGATAAAGATAATGGAGGTAAAGATTCGGAAGATGATGGACGTAATTAAAGATTATAAAGATAAAGATAAAGATAATGAGGTAAGATCACGGAGGTAATCGAAGACTATAAAGATAAAGATTATGGAGGTAATTTCAAGATGTAGACAATCACTTTCCAATGTTCTTTTCAACAAAAGCTCTATAGTTAATACTCGAGTGTCATGCGATGCAGGAACAATAGTGTGTTTGTTTTCTTTGTCTTTTTTTTCTGATTTTGACCAAAAATCACAAATTTAGGAAGCTGATCTGAAAAATGCAAAAAGTTGTGCACATTAAATAAACAGAAGAACGAGACAAGAGTACGAAGATTAAAATTACACAAAAATGCTTACAAACTTTGACACCTTTCCTGAATCTTCATTAATTATGAGTTACAATACAACCAAGCAAAAACTTTTGTCAAAGATTTTGACAGGTTTTCTCTCGTCTAAAATGCAAGAAGTTTAGAAAGAGACAGAGACAGAGAGAGGAGAGGGACAGACAGAGAGAGAGAGAGGGAGAGAAAGGGAGAGAGGGAGAGAGAGAGAGTGAGGAGAGAGCAAGAGAGAGAGAAAGAAAGAGAGACAGAGATGAAAGGTGTACCTGTGCAGAAGCCCCACCAAGTTCAATAATTCCATTTGTCTTATCTGGAGCCGTACCCAAAAGATTTGCGGCGTAATTCGCAGCAACCCAAGCATAGACTCCTTCCCACATGCCTGCAATATTTTTTTTTGTAAGTCATAAACCACAGCTTATAGATATGTAAACTATATAAAACGAAAAGGGGGAAGAAGCATAAAAAAAGCAGAAAAAAAAAGAGAAATAACAAAAAAAAAGAAAAAAATGTAAAAAAGAAAAAGAGGAAAAGGCGTAAAAGAAGCAGCATTATCTTGCCCTGACAACAAGAGGGGAAGGGAGAGGGGAGAAAGGGAGAGGGAAGAAAGGGAAGGAGAGAAAGGGAGAGGGAAGTAAGGGAGAGGGAAGAAAGGGAAAGGAGTGGAAGGGAGAGCGGAGACAGATGGCTGATAGAGGTGTGGTACAATAAGCACTTTGCAAAACTAATCGACTGACCTTAAGGGCTCAAGATATTAGTTGAATCAATAGGAGTATTTCTGTTTCTTGTTACTTATTTTTGCAAGTTTTTCTAGTTCAACACCTCGAAAAAAAAGTCCATCCCCTCAATCAAATTTCATTTCATTTCAGTCCCTTCCACTCCCTTACACTCCCTTCCACTCCATTCCACTCCACTCAACTCCAACTCCACTCCAACTCATCTCATCTCATCTCGTTTCATCTTTCATTTCATTTCACTTCTTGTCTAATTCCGTACCTGGAATGACAACAGCTCCTCCGTCCTGACTGAAATTGAATCCGGAAGCTCGAAGTTGCTTCTCACAAGAAGACAAAATTTTCATGCAAGTGGAATTCTCCAATCTCCGGAGGCCAGCGGTCGCCATCAAGTAGAGTGGAGTGGAAGGTTGCAATTCGAGAGGAACGTATTTTCGCGCAAAGTCTACGAGAGGCATCAAGGATTCCCCAGCCTCCTCGACTCGGTTAGCAAAAGACGACAATCCGGGACGAATTTTGAGAGATTTGGAGGTGGGATTCACCTGAGGCAATTTAACCATTCCTTTTGGAGAGGGAAGGTACCAAAATATATGGAGTCTTGAACCACTACTACCTGCATCGATGATTATGGCGTATTTTTTGTTCGTTTTTTCTACAACAGTGGTAGGAAGAGAGGAGGAGGAGCTTTTGGAAAAAAGGAAAATGATTGTCATGACAGCTGTCATTGCCAGTCCGGAGATGAGCATACAAGAAACCAAGGAGGAATTGCAAGACATACGGCGCCGTGCTAAAGGAAAATGGGGAAAATAGGGGGAATTTTGCAAAGAAGTATGCATTCTAGAAGGAGTGGCCCGTGGAGGCAATTGAGTGCGGTGAGGGGGAATCCCGAAAGACGACCGCATTGCAGGAGGAGGGTGAGAGAGGTTATTACTATTAGGATGTTCCAAAAGAGAGAGAGAAATTGTTGAACTGCTGTTGCGACGAAGATGGTAAATGTTATTGCTTTTGATGCCAGGGCTAGAGAAAGCGTTCATGGCCTTTTGAAGGAAAACAGAAAAATATAAAAAGTCAAATAGGTTTTAATTGAGTAAGGATCGATTGAGTTTCAGTTGACTGGAGACCGATTTTTTTATCAAAGATCAATTAGGTTTTATTTGACTAGAGATCGATTAGCTTTTAATTGATCAAATATCGATTAGGTCGTACTTGACTATAAACCAATTAGGTTTTAATTGATTAAATGAAATGCCTAGAATTGTATACACACATTTACTTTTTGCAAAAGAAATCGCATGCTAACAAGGATTCTTGCGAACTTCTAAGTCCATCAAACCCTAACCCTAAAAAGTCATGAAACACAAGACATGCGCTTGAAAAGTACAAAAATCTTTACAATACCGTACAACAATTGACTAAAAAAGTTGATGAAGAGCAGTAGAAGTCGTACAAGCTCTTAAATTGTATGTATTGTGCGTAACCTTCGAAGAAAACCTAAACATTTTCGACATTTGATGCCCTACAATGGCTACCACGTGAGAGTGAGAGACGCATGGAGCTACAGTTCATATCAATTATTTAAAATGATAACATGTCCATGAGATCATGACTGCTTGACTGCAGGGAAAAATCGAAAATTAAATATGAAAATAAACTCTTTTCATTTTTAAAGTACGCACGTTTAGCGAGAGTTCTCGCACGAAACGTAATTTCTCCAATCGTGGAAATTTCACGCGGCCCCAAATGACAAACTGTAGGATTTTCATCCTACAGCTAATATCCATAGTTCAAAAGTAGGTGTCCGTACGCCCATACAATATGCCTATTGTACGCAAAACATACAATATGCCCTTAAGACCCATATTGTATTGGCCGCAAAATGAAATAAAATAGGGACAGGGTTGAGTTGCACATCGATCGATAGAGAATTAAACGACATGTCTAAATTTTGAAAAAAAATCGGATGAATGACGCTAATTTTTTCTTTACACTAATAATTTCTATACGCTAATAACGATTCAAGGTGTACACCGCCAATCGTTATTGCGTTTAGATATTATTACACCGCGAATGGTAATTAGCATTATGCACGCTAATTCCATCGCCCCAAATTTTGACTCTATCACCCTAAATAGAGTACATAATTCTAAATTATTCTTTACATTACTTAAGATACTTTTTGAATCAGCGTTAACAACTCTAATATAGTTCCATTCGATATATATCGCGATAATTTATGTTGGTCCCGGTACGATATATCGAGGAATCTGTTCGATCGATATTCGATATATCGAATATCGAAATTATCGCGATATGAAACTACCCGATACCCAACACTAGTTTTCACAAACCGCGTAGTGCAAACGTCATAATGACGTGAAACTGCACGTTTTGTCAGATTCTGTAAGAGTACCTAATACCTAATTTACAGTAGAGATATCAGCGCGGATAACTAGTAAGGAAAGAAACCCAAATTATAGTAATTGATAAATTAGAGAAAAATCTGTTTCTGAAAAAAAATGATTACACAAATTAGAGTTAATAACTCTAGTTATTTTCATTTGTTTTTTTACTCTAATTATTTATTTGATCTAATTACGATTCACGGTGTAGTGTTAAAAATTAATTAGCGTTATTAACGCTTATCTGAGTTTTACAAGATTTCGAAAAAAAGAATTTACTCTAATTCATCCATAACGCAGATTTGGATAAAACGGATCTGCCATCACGATCTTCATAGTAAAATAGGTAAAATTACAAAATCCGACAAATCAAACACCGTCGCGTCCTTTTACTCTAATTTATTCACAACTCTAATTTAGGTTTTCTCCCCTATAATTAATGCGCGATCAATATATTTACACTAAAACAGGTACAATTTCATTCTGCCTTTTATTCTAAGAGCAGTTTTATGTGCGATGGCGATTATTTTAATCCATATTTCGTACTTTTCTACTTAACATAGTACCATTCTGTACGGTTTGACACGTCCGTACACCACAATATTCAAAAATATCAAAAATTAGAATTATTAAGGCTAATTCACCAGAACCCTAATAAATTAAAAAAAAAATAGTGTTATTAATTATATTTCAGGTTTTAAGGTCAAAATTTCAGGGTGCTGATATAGCGTTCATAACGCTAATAACGATTCAAGGTGTAGCTGTTCGAAATTTAAAGGACAGACGCTCTATATTCATTAAAATATGTCGATATATATAAAATCGATCGATAATCATTAAAACAACATCGTAATTGCATACATATATATCTATCCGGCTACAAGCAGACTCAAGATCACCATCTAATTATGTGTGCAGCATTAAAATCGCAAATTCAAAATGTTTTCCATATCCTGTTGTTAAAAAGAAAAAACACGATCCAAATCGATACACAACAGCATTGCATACCGCAAATTATGACGAATATCGATGAATACCGACCAATGAATCAGGCGTAAGACAAACACAACGATATGCGATTTAAGGTTTCCACTTTCATTTCAGGAGTCGTTGATTTTGTGGCGTTTAGCAAGACCATTATCCGTCAATTGTTTGTACGAAAATCCAACCATGTTATCGAGTGAGTTCGTCTTTTAGTCCGCTATCTTCATTTACACCTCTCCCAATGGCCCCTCAGACACAGCGGGCATCACGGTCCCCTTCCCATTCATCTTTTGCAAGTTTGCGACATGTAACTCCTTCTCGTCTCAGCGTCTTGTGTCTGCTCCACGATCGGCCACTATCGCACCCCCACCCCAACCCTCACACATCAACATTCCCCCCATCCTCATCCCCTTTCCCTATCTTGTGATGAACTATCCACTCTCTACATGTACACCACAGTATCGCCCCCCTAATCATCGAGAGCAATCAAACACTTTGCCCTTGGCTCCTATCCCAAACTCTCTTTTCAACAACCACAATTGGTCACATGTTGAACCCCCCTCTTATAGCCCCTCCCACCTTGGTTTCCCCATCCGTGCGGACCCCTTCACTCGATAACATTTCTATCACCTCACCTATTGCATCTACCCCTCAACTTCCTCCTTCTACCTCCCAACCTTTGATCAACCTTTCTCCTTATCCACTCTCAACCCTTCTTGTATTGCTCCGACTTCTCGGGTTCTAACCCTTCTTGTACTGCTTCTCGGGTTCTTGCTCCCGGCTGTGTAAAGCCTTACGTTGTCAATGTCCGTATAGCGAGACATGTGAGAGCATGTTGCTCTTTCTTATTTCTTAAAGAGGGTCTCCTCTTAAGAATACCTCCATTCAGCGATACCCCTCTTATAACAATTGGGTGTTTAACAACTACCTCAACATGCTAGGTTGTTACCATCTCAATTACTATTAGACTTGGCTCTACTCTCGCATTTCCTCCTGATCTTCGAGAAGTCATCCTATCACATTTTCAGTTGCCACTTGGGCTTATAGCTGACAACATCAATAATCAGGCAGTTTGACACCTCTTCCTTATATTTCCGCTCTACGTTTTGGTTTTAACTTCCTATGGGTGTGCTAGTGTGGCACTAGTTTTCTTTTTCTTCCTCGACATCGGGGTCCACTTCATATATCCACAACCCACACGCGTTGTGTTGTGCACCTTGAGCGTTTGGTGAACTATCTCGAGCTCCTCGGACGCAACCTTTTTTCACACCCTCGCCAAGTAAAGTTTCAACTTTTGAGGCCCTCCACTTCTTTCCTCCAGCTGCACCTGCTAAAATTTTGCATTTTTTTTTTATCACACGGCCCTTTTGACTCCTTTCAATGTCACTAGGATAGCTTTGTTGAAGCTTTTGTCCGATCCCCACAGCTCTTGAACGTGGGAGCTCTTGAAATGGTTTATTAGATTTTGCGTGATATTTTTTCTCTAAAAAGTCCATCGCAAGGTTTTGATTTGCTATTGAAGGTAGTTTCTCAATTAGCTTGAGGGCATGTGCCACTCATTGTATTACCCTTTTTGGCAGCAAAACTCTTTACTGTTGTCTCAAAGTTTGTCGGCGGTGTTTGTCCTATCGTTATGGGGTTAAATGTATATCTTCTTGTTGCTCGCTCAATGTGTTGGAAAATATAAGGGCTTTTCATGATTATTTTTCCCCACATCAGTTTGTTCTCGCGACGCGAGAGGGTTGTGAGGCAATCGTTCATATTTACGCCCGATTCTAAACGTGTACCAAGATTGGTCATTGTCTAAGTTGACATTGCTAATGCTTTCACTAACGTTAATAGTAATGCCATCTTTTGCGACCTTTGACGTGCCCCTCCTCCTATCAACCACCTTTTCCCTTTTGTTCGCGCCTTTTAACCCACATCCACCTCTCTTTTATTCCTTTAGTGGCCCAGTAGGAGATGTTACCACTTTGAATTCAACTACTAGTACTCGTGAAGGCGACCTTTTTGGGAGCCTTTTGGCTAAACTTGGCCCACTAACGATTGTTACAACCATCTGCTATCGTTTTTCCAAGTTTTTTTTTGCCATCGATGGTTGATAACATACATGTCACTGGTGGCCAATGACACACATATGGTCCACTTGACCAAGTTTGTCGTGCATTTCACCATTTTTTTAGCATCTTTCTAAAATAAGTTTTTTTGTGAAATTCTCTAAATGTGTCGCGTAGTTAACTATGCGCTTGCCACCAAATTTCCTTTTCCGTACATGCTTTTATGTTCGTACACCTCAAGAGGGTTTGAAAGTGTTATGCTCCTTGGTTGGCGCCTGCTTCGTTAATGAGTTTTTGAAGGATGCATTATTGAATGACCTTTCCCACTTTGAAGACCATGTGAAATTTTAGGATTCCCACGTTGCTTTTGTTATCTTGACTCGTTGTGTTGTGCAACAACCATTGTACTTGGTGCGCAATCCACCTCTTATGTCATGCCGCATGGTATCGGACGCATGCGCGCACAACATTTTGCATGCGTACACGATATCGCGCACGCACGCACAATATTGTGCTCGCGCGCGTGATATTCTGCATGCGTGCACAATACGGTGCACCAATCTCTTTCGAGGACCTTGGTTTGCGTCCTACAACCAACATAGTGCCAACTGTTTATTTCGGTAGCCTCTTACTTGGGTAGTTAGGTTGGTGGCATCTATCAATAGTTCGAGGTTTTTGGTGGGCGATAATCATATCTTAACCCATGCAGTGTGTACCGTCGACAAAGGCTCATTACCATTTCAACAATTGTTTTTGTCTACTCATTTAGAATTACCAATTGTGGTCCAATTTGCAACTCTTCCATTCTCTTCCATGATCACCAGCAATATAAGGTAGGCACTGCCGGCTTTAAGAGCCTCCTTGGGGCGTTGCCTACGGTGGACCCACGGTCTTGGCATCACTCTTGTTTTGGACTAGGTGCATGGCCTTGGCTCATTGCTACTCCAATTTTTGCCTCACTGTGCTTATCTTCTCAATCATTTTTTTTTGCACTCCGCTTACGTCTTGGCTTTCCGCAACCCCCTTTCTTGGGTAATCCTCGTTGCCTTTGTGGCCAATCTATCGATGAGCACGGAGTCCATTTGCTCTGTTGTTCACACGGTGAGAGCGTAAAACATCACAGAATACGGCTCAAGACGCAATCGTTTTAGTGGATAATGAAGCAAGATGCAGAGTGACATGTGAGGCGGCGCATATCCTTTCGCCACGTTCTCAATCTAGGAGTGTACGGGGCCCTCGCGTGGATCTTGTGTTTTTGCAAGTCGTAGAGAGAACATTGGGGATGTAGTTCTCGACCTTACGAGATCCCATGTTTCGACATTACATACTGGTGTAGCCGCTCGGGATGTAACGACCTCTAAAGAACTCATTATGCTCACCAAGACACGGCTGACATCTTCATCGCATTTGCTTTGGAGATATTTGGGACCATAGACTCTTCCTTCGGCTATTTTATCTGTGATTGCGCTAGGCGTTTTTTTGAAGTAAGAGGATTTGGTAGCCCTTCCCCAACTCTCATGTCAATTTTTACCGCCAACGTATTTTTGTGGCCCTTCAACGTTCAAGCATTGACCTCCATCTGACAATGCTCGGTAGTGAATAATGGTCATGGACTGCAGGATCATCATAGATTTTCTGCGCTATCCGCCGCACATAGATGATATTTGTCGTTCCGACCTTTAGTGTGGACTTGTTTTGGGTTTTAGGTCGATGACGTAATTTGTTCTTTGGAGTTGGTATGTAGCGTGGTTTTATAGCTCTCTTATAGTTTGGTTTTGGTATTTGTATTTGTTTTTATTGCTTTCAATGTCTTACTCGTAATGTTGCTTAGCTTTTGTAGTTTTTGTTCGTTCCTTTGATTTTCCACCCATAGCCTTTAATGGTAGTGAACAATATTCTATTTCAATCAAGTTTTGTACTTGGATGGTTTAACCAACGCGGTTTTGATAGGAAAATCTTCTCCTTGCTCCAGACATCACAGAAGAACAAGAATAGACAAGCAACAGTCGAATAACAGAAGAACAAGAATAAAAAAGCTACAGATGAAGGAAAAGTTAAGTCATAGATAGTGTACTCTCCCAAGTTACACAAACGAGGAGTACGCTTCAAAGTCGCAATGGCATTTGTCAATATATCAACAGCTAGGAGGAAACACCGACTTTAGAAAGTTGTAGGAGTTATAAATCTCTGAACCTCATTGTAATCTCCTTTGGGGGCTCACTCTAGCTACGCTAAGTAACGCCTCGACTTTAGTTTGACTATACAAGCTGGATGAAATCTGCCTACCCAATTTGGTGTGGACTCTCTCCTCTCTCTATCTATCACCTATTGCTAATTCCACCTTTGCTCCGTGTTTACTTGTTTTGAACCTATTTGTGCCTGGCAACATACTTTTGTCGCCGTTTGTTCGAATGGCCGGTTCCGATTTTCAAAACCTTTGACTTAAAGTTGTATTTTAAATATGTGTGATTATGTTGATTTTTATGTTTTGACACACCATGAATAGTGTGTATATATTTGAAACTGGTGTTTATTTTAGTGTGTTTTATTGTGCTCTTCTATGTTGCAAATGGACATCTTATAATCAGTTTCTGTGATCATTTAATATTGTGTCCTTTTTATATCTTAAACTTAGAGAAGAATTGTTTCTGAAGAGCTTTTTCTCCGTTTCTTCATTTAGTTACGTTTTTAAGTGGTCAAATACGTTGTTTATTTGTAAATAGTATACCGTGAATCGCTATTATTGTTAATGTCATTTTCTTCTGATAAAACATGTTTTCTCCGTACACACTTGTCCGATTGTGGATCTGACGGCTGCAATTGAAAGGTAAG
The DNA here is from genome assembly GCA_037447655.1 of Zygnema cylindricum. Taxonomy (NCBI): domain Eukaryota; kingdom Viridiplantae; phylum Streptophyta; class Zygnematophyceae; order Zygnematales; family Zygnemataceae; genus Zygnema; species Zygnema cylindricum. Next base: position 80,638 of record JBBHKE010003380.1, on the reverse strand, counting down.
ATACTCAGCTTCCGATTGGCGGTCTCAAATTGAAAACGGGACAACTGTGTACGGGGAATAGATGTTTTAAGTGGCGAAAAAGTTATCTACACTAATAGCGATACACGGTGTAGTGCATGTTGGTGATGTTTGTTTCAAAAAGATTTAGTGTTAGTAATTTGATTTTTGGAAAGATGGGAGCAACTGTGATTATGAGGACCAGTTTTTTTTTTTTTTGTTTTTTCTTTTGGTTGCTGTCATTCTCGTGTTTTTGAATGGTAGTTTAGCTCTTAAGTCTTAAATAAAAATAGGAAAATATGAATAAACACTGGTCGATACGTTTCTGTATGGAAAAAAAATATGGGAGTGAATAGAATGGTGAATATTTATTTTTAAAAAGTTACCTTATAGAGGATAATCAGCAAAGTTTCGTTTCAAGAGGATAAATTTTAGCCATCCCCACGACTTATTCAAGTTTTCGTATGTTACTATTTGATTATTTTGTGTAAAATATATCCCCTTCACCTCTCAAATCTTATTGAGATCTCTTTAATTGATGGTAAAACTCCTTCCTCTTATTCCCTTTTCTATGTTGTTTTGAAAACCGTTGATTTGTTGTACTCAATTTCTACAAATTATATTTCTCAGCTCGATTCGGTTGCAAGTTTTCTTCTAAATATCTAAGAATGTTTTCACGAAAACCAGAAAAAGGGTCGTTCTCGACCAAATTTGGTGAAGAAAATTCAAAATCATGTCTCGGTGAGTCCGGAGGCTGTTGAAAATTAGTGTGGATAGGAACATTTTCCATTAGAATGGGAACTATGATTATTGTCGGCGGTGGGAAAGAGTCAACATAATCGATTTTAGGTATCTTTTGATTTTCTTGTTTCTTTATCTGCACCCATTTTTAACGTCAAATAAAAAAAAATGAGTCAATAATCATGTGGTACCGCATTACTTGAAGAGTATTTACTTAAGTACAATTTTATTTTAAAAATTTGGTAGACCACAAACATATTTTGTTGTGGGTTTTATTTTAAATTTAAAAATTTGTCTTATTAATGTTAAATCACTCTAATGTCGGCTTAAATTCTCCCAAAAACTTGTATTCCAGGCGAAATAAGGTTTTGTAAAAATAAAAAATTATCCAATTTACTTTTAAAGAACCATGAAATAAACTTAAGGAATCTTTATTTGTTTTTTTTTTTTTTTTCTTTTCTTTTTAGAATGTAGGTTGGTTACAATTAAAGTTGTGGCTTCTTGCTACTTTTTTTGTAGACGTTTTTTGATATTTAAAAAAAATGTTTTTACCTATATTGCCAAATTCATAACCATTCTTACTTAGTTCTCCCAGAATAATAATGGGCATTTGGTACTTTATATTTTTGTATTTTTTGAATTCATTTAAGTTCGCCTTGAAAAACTAAAAAAAAAAAAACAATTTAAATTAGAAATTGTGTTGACCACATTAATTATGGTGCATGGAGTAAGAATTGTCAAATTGAGAAAAACAATACATTTCTAGTTTTCCGAAAATAAATACTCCGGAAAATCCTAAAAAATATCCAAACAAAATCATAAATTTTTACTAAAGTTATTTATTTAAAAAGTTGATATAGAAAAAGAAAAAGAGCCTAAGATAAGCCTGAGACAAGGTTTTTCAGACTCAATTTCGCAGGAAAAACACAATAGACAAAAGTCAGAAGAAGACCAAACATCTTGTCACTTTTAACACACTCACCCCGTTCCATGCTACGCTCCGTACAACGGAATCCGTATTTCCTGAAACCGTATTATCCCCTTTACGCCGACAGCAACAAAAGTAACAAATCAAAACGAAAACTGCGATTCCTCCGGCTGTTAATCCCCATTTCTAAAAAAAAGAAAAAAAAATAATGATAATAATTTAAAAGAAAAAAAAATAATGATAACAATTTAGTAGTTTTTAGTTCTACAAGGTTTACATTTATACGATTGGCCATTAACTCCCTCTCATGCGTAAAAACAAGTAGAAATATAAATTTCAACCTTTCATTTTTTTTTAAATTATTAGTTTTATCATTTCAATTTTTTGGGATTCTACATTTTATCCTTTCAATTTTGTAAGAACATACATTTCTTCTTTTTCATTCTCAAGAACATGGATTTATTCCTTCAAATTTTAAAATAATAAAGATTTGTCCTTTCAGACTTTAAGAAATGCGTATTTGTCATTTCAAATTTGACACTGACCATAATTAGTGAGGATACCAATCCCTATATCCGAAACAAAATGCTACTACGACTTATCCACACTATTTTAGGTAATATTATCCCAAATCCAATGGTAATATCACATTAACTCAATGTTATTTATTTATTTTTCAACAAATTTACTTAATATCTCTTCAAAAGGGATCTTCTGATAGACTTCCCTCACCACCAGGTTGACGACAAAAAAAAAGAAAAGGGGGGAAATATAAAAAAAAAGACAAAACAAACAAGAAAAGAAGAAGAAAAAAAACAAAACGATAAATAAATAACGATAACAATAATAAATAAAAACACAATAATCACTATGGACCAGAAACAAACCATAGCCTGGGAAAGTTCGGTGGAAGCTTCCTCCTGCTGAAGTGTCGGCGTCCCATCGGACGATACAGATGGTATGGACGGTGACTGTACAGGGATGCTCGTACTTTGGACCGTACAGTACGGCTCAGATTCTGTATCAATAGATTTCCATCCATTTTCACAAGTACAGTGCTGTCAAAAGGCAAGGAAATCCCACGAGCTTTTTATTAGAATAGAGCTTTTTCTCATCCTTTTTCAGAAACTCTTCAGTTTTTTTTTTCATATAATTGTTCATAGGCAATTGACCTTTAAACCACCCTATATAACAGTTTGCCATAACAGTCGCCAGTATTAGTGTGGCTTGATTTTGTTAAGATTCACCAAGATTCTGTTCATTCCCATGCTAGCTCAAGTCTTCTAAAAAGAAATCCAACTAAATCACCGTGAAAAGCCATTAAACTGACATGGCTGTTTTTCTTAAGTTGACTGTAAGTGAGGTTATGAAAGAGGGTAATTAGGATGCTATGTAGTGTCCATTCACTATTAAGTATTAACTTTTCAGTATTTGATATATACTAAGGGCAGCTGAATAGTGAAGATACTTTGTATATCTTCTAATACCTGATCATCATTCCCACATCTAATAAGTAACAATATAAGACATTAAACGACCTGGATCGAACATCAACAGTCGAAAAAGTACCACCAGGTCATTGGCAAATGGACATTCAATAGTGAGCATTGGACATTACATTGGGCAACAAATTGGATGCTGAACATTGGATATTACAATGGACATGAGGCATCGGACATTGGACATGTGAAGCCTAGAACATTGGACATTGTACATTGGAAATTGGAAATTGGACATTGGAAATTCATTGGAAATTGGAAATTGTACATTGGACATTCGACATTGGACATTGAACATTGGACATTGGGCATTGGACACTGGACATAAAATTTCAGACGTCAGAAATTATGCATGAAATCATACACCAGTTATCGGACATCTGACACAAAAATTTGGATACATCCGACAAAAAACTTCGGACATCGGAAAAATCAGACATTCTCATTGGACATAGAACATTTGTTTTGAACATTGGACATTCGAGATTGGCCATTGTCATTATTATTGGTCATCCGATGTTGAGATAGATTGTATATTAGAATATGTGTGAAATTAGACATAGTGCCGCATATATTTGCAGTGCCACGTGTTACAAGAACTTCAAGTATTGAAAAAAATTGAAACAACTAATCAAAGCATAGACATGCAATGAGGAAAGGCTTTAATTTAAAAATTTACGCTTTAAGATCGCCAAGAAAAAAAAAAACTAATAATGAAGGTGTCAGAACTCAACTCTAGAGTTGCAAATTGCTCAATTTTGAGGTTAACCTTATTCTGAAAGGGATCATGCCAAACTTCTAATTGACAAAAAAGGCAAAAACCACACTAATAGTTACCTTTCCATCATCTGACAACGTTCCATGGTCGCCACATTTAGGGTTTGGTGATTCCGTCGGAGGAGGAGATCCAACGGGAAACGGAACGGAAGGTGGATTTATGTCGGTGGGAGGTGTGCAAATCTGCATTTTTGGATATTGAAAAAACCAACTAAGAAAAAAATCCACTTAAAATTTATGCAAAAAAAATGTAGTTAAGAAATGATAGTAGTTTATATGGACAGAAACATGTAGATAAATTGTTACTTTATTACTTTTAATGGGTAAATATGAGTGCTAGTAACAAAAAGATAATAACAAGATAAAGTTTAGATTTCTTATCTTTTAAGGACCCTTTCAAATCCTAAGGAATTGATGAGCTGAATTATGAATTCTAATCGGAAGCAATGTTGTATTTGAAGTTTGATTAAAATTCTGTTATCTGAATGTTTGATTCCTTAAATTAAGTCTCCAATACTGTTTTCTAAATCAAATTTCTGATTCATTTTTCCCATATAAATATTTATCCTCAAGGTCTTGAATCAGATTTTCATTTAAGTTTGTTTGATTAAATCTATTGTTTAAATTATCAGTGTGAAAATTATTTGTCCAAATTTCAAGCTCAAAGTTTCAATACAAAACACATAGTTCAATTTTGGATGTATTTCAACTTGAAATTTCTATGTAAGATGTTTTTTTTTTTTTTTTTTTTAAACTTAATTTATTTTTATTTTCTTGGCTTGGATTTTTTTTTGTGTCATTGGCCTTGAAAGTCGGTTTTGAATGTTGAAAGCCAGTCTTTATTTGATTCCTTAACTCTCTTTTTCTTTTTTTTCCCCTTTTAATTTTAACTTTAATTTAAAATTCCGGTACCCACAAATCCCGGCAAGCAGCTTTCAATGGCGGAATATACTAATTTTGGTGTGATGCTGCTCCTTCCCCCCCCCCCTCCACAAAAAAACGAAAAAAAAAAAAACAATTTTGGTATGCGAATCAGCTTTTCCGAAAAAAAATACTTTCTAAAATTGTTTACAATACGACTAAAAGTAAGAAATAACAGTCAATTTTTTCGGAACAAGAAGACATTTTTCAAGAGCAGAATTTAAAATTCCCAAATTTTGAACAAGAAATTTGATTTTTTTTTCACATTTCAGGCCACAAATGAAACATCTTTTTTCTTTTTTCAAATTCATGAATTGTCCAATAATGAAAAACATATCTATATATATATATATGATGTTTTTTTTCTTGCTTGGAATTCAAAATATACCTCCATATCACCAGCAACACTTGGAAAAGAAATTTTACAGTTTTTTTCTTAAGCATATTTTTACTTTAACTTCCTAAAACTCTAAAAATCAAATCCAAATCTTACAAACATAAGATACTTAAAAAGAATATAAGATCATCTGCCTTAATTTTGGAAAATACGACTTTTTAAACAGTTTTATCCTGTTGAATTTTACGGAATAAGCATAAGATATTGATTTTGTTTTTGTTTTCCACTGCGCGCCAAAAGTGGCAATCAGCGCTTGTTGTCGCCAGGCTCGGTTGAGGTTCGAAATTTGGCCCGGAATACCATGCGTCGCTAGAATTCGAAACGACGTTCGGAGCTTTGTTAAAGTGCGAAAACTCCGTACGTTTTCGCACGAAAAGGAAATCAGCATGCGAAAAGAAAATAAATCTTTCCGCCGCACGGAACTGTTCGTTCCGGTAAACTTTATTTAATTAATTAATTATTTTACATGTTCGGAACTCAGCATTGAGTTTAAAATTTAATATTACGCACGTTTAGAGCCAGATCCAACGAATCGCATACTTTTCCTCAACAAAATGGACGGCTAAAATTCACAGTTTCAGGGATGTATATTTCTACTTTTTTGACTACACCGTCGATCGTATTTAGCGTGTAGAAATTATTAGTGTATAGAATAATTTAGTGCCATGTACACTAATTTTGACTTAGAAAAATTTCGAAAAAATAGTTATACACTAATTTTTCAGCGAACGCCAATATGGGTACAGCTGATTTGTCGAGAGGATATTCACAGTAATATAGGCAAAAGTACAAATTCTGACAATTCGTACACTGTCGCATACTTTCACTCTAATTAATTCCTAACTCTAATTTCGGTTATTTAGGGTTTTTTAGGAAATACGCGACAAATAAATGACACTAAAACAGGTACAAGTACGAAATCTATTAAAATGTACACCGAATTTCGTGTGATAGCAAATATTTTATTAAAATATCCGTGCTTGTATAATTAAAAAGTACATTTTTATACGCACCGAGTAAGTTCCGTACTCTACACTAATAAATATATACATAAATTAAAATGGTGAACACTAATTGTTTTTCTCGAGATTAGCGTAAAGGAAAAATAAGTATCATTTACCCTATTTTAGGTAAAAACCTCAAAATTTAGGGGCGCCGAATTAGTGTTCAACACGCTAAATACGATCGACGGTGTAGTTCATGTGCCGTACAGGATATGTGCCGTACATCAGATCAGTAATGGTACGGTTTTCTATGTTGGACAGTTGGAGTCAGGTCTGCTGAAAGTCTGAAACGTTATCGTACACATTTTACGATTCTGCAATGCCGTACATAGCACTCATAGCAGCATTTTCAATATGAATGCCGTACACAGCGGCATTTTCAATGTGAACGCCGTACATAGCAGCATTTTTAATGTGAAAGCCGTACATAGCGGCATTTTCAGTGTGAACGCCGTACATAGCAGCATTTTCAACGTGAACGCCGTACATAGAAGCATTTTCAATTTGAACGCCGTACATTCATGTTAAAAATATGAAAATAGCGTAGCGGTCATCCGATCTCTGTCGACTTCAATTATTCTGCTCAAATCGCCCGATACGATATGCGAGTCTCAGAATCGTCACGAAGCGCATCAGATCTGAGGGATCACGAATCCAAACCAGAGGCAGAGGTCGCAAAAGTCAAAAAAAATCATACCCGAAACCGACCGTTGTTTTTTTTTCAGAATCTGAGTAACCGACGCCCGACCGAGTTTTGTCACGCTCCAAAATTGTTAACACATGGAAAAGCCAATGCCCGCCCGTGCCAATCAGCGATCTTTAGCTCAAAGCCAAAAAAAAAAAAATCATTTGCTGCCAGCCAATTGCCAATTGTTAAAACCTCGCACTGTTTTGAGCCAGCCCGCAGCCAATGAGTCTAAGACTTTTTTTTTGTTGCCAGCCAAAGCCCATACTAAAAAAAACTGAAAACGCTGGAGACGGAGACCAAACCTAAGCACTAGGGAGTCTAGACTACGCGAAGCACTGCTAAGACTCTGAGCGTATAGCATAGCCCGCTAAACTCGTCTTATTA